>JAIPRL010004888.1:0-35254 GCA_025469235.1 Pemphigus obesinymphae | reverse complement strand
ATGTAATATTGTAAAAATAATATAATGTAAATTTATAAAATAAAATATCTTATATATGGTTTTTGGTTTATGACGTTAATTTCGCCCCCCCCCTGAGTTTTCTTAGATGGACGCCCTTGACGTAGTCTAGTGAGAATTGACGGTGTTGTCGTGTCCTCCGTATAAATCAAGTATTATATCCACCAAAGTTTCATTCAGAATCGTTTTTTTCAGAAAGAAATGATTTATCATTGCTTTTAAATTCAATAAATTCACAACCAATATCATACCCAACGAGCGAATTTCTTCCCTACCTCTTACTGGCCGGCTTTTTATAATTATATATGTTTTTTACAAAATAATTCGCTCCAATATTATTTTATTTTATATATAATATATTTATATTTTATATAAGTACCTAAAAAAAAAGCTTTAATTTACTTTTTAAATTTTGATAACTTTCAAATAGTAAGTAATTTTTTTCTAATTTCTAATTTATTTATTTTTTTATGTTAATGTGTTATGATTTAATTTGTTAGTTATTTTCATTACAAGTTTGTTGTCAATGATGATATATTATAGGTAACGTTAATATCGAGGGTAGCAAGAAAAAATGTATTAGTTGTTAATTATGTATAATATATATATAATATTATATTATAATCTTAGCCCCCACCCCCCTATAATTCAACCCGAATTCCACCAATGGAAATTTAATAAATATAATTTAACGGATAATCGTATTAATAATATTAGATCGATTATGTATCAGTTTAAATTATTTTAAAATTTCATAGTTTTAACTTTTTCATATTTTCATTATCAATGTTATAAACAATAATATAACATCACCGTTAATCGAGTCCTAAAAAATTTCAGAGAAATTAAATCTTTCAATCAGTAATCATCAAATATTACTTATGTAATCTAAACATGTAAAAAGGTAAATTTTTAATTTTATTATAAATTATTGAGTGCTTGGCGGCTTGGTCCGTCTATCGTTAATTTTTTTATCATTTAAAATTTATATATAAAAATCCATATGTAAATTATGTAAATTTTTTTAAATATATCAACAAATTTATGTTATTTATATTATTATGTACATTTATCTTGTTCTAAAATGTAAATTATTTAGATAATAGAACTATAACTTATAAGTTATAATTAGTATAAGTACCTACTTCGATTATATTTTATAATAATATATATAAATGTGCTAAAGTACCTACATAATTTTATAAACGGTCAATAGATCGTACACAACAAAAATCATGATGAATTCAAGTTTGTGTAAAGGAATTTAAGAAAATTGACTGAACGTATGTGATTACATGCGATAGCTGAATTATTGTCGTGTTTTAACATCCAAACTCGTTCTCGTAGTGAAGTTGTACAAAATCATTTTCTACGTATAGTAATTTAGCTATACGCAAACGTAAACATATGGAAGAGAAACCCCGTTCTCGTGTGAAGTCTGTCCAAAATTGTTTTATACAAATATAAACTTAACTATGCACTTGCGTAAAAATACGAAAGAGAAGCCGTTTTCGTGCGAAGTCTGTATAAAATTGGTTTCCAAAAATGTGAACTTGATTGTGTATTACGGATAAGAAATTGTTTTCATGTTAAATCTGTTTAAATTAATTGTTCACGTATAGTAACACTTGCGTAAACATACTGAAGATAAATCTTTCTTATGTCAAGTATGTTTAAAATCGTTTTCTATGAGTAGTGCATTAATAAAACAAATGTGTACACAAACCGAAAAATATGGTTTTAATCGAACGTATAAATATTTGGATAACCATATAGATATTATTTTTTATGCGATAAATACCGGTTACATAAAACGATCATTAAAATAATATAAATAATTGTTTTGGTGAATAATCATTGTCTTATCATAAAATCAAATATAAATAATAGAAGACAAATTAAATTTTTAATTGATTTCATAAATCTTGATTAACGTTTGTGATTTGACATAATACGTCATTTGATATAAAATTCATCAAACTCCTCAACAATATTCTGATTTTTAAGGGTTTTTGTTCTTGATAAATAAAATAATAAATCCGAGAGTAAATACAAATACAAAAGAATGTATATGTTAAATATTATATAAGTTATATCCGATATTATACACCATGTTCTATGACCTGTGTTATACATAACTAAATGTTAACTAAATATTACTAAATATTAGAGAATAAGGTGCACAAGTATACAAGGTAATAGCCCCTCTAGCTCCACTTGAACACCACGTAAACATACTTGTATAGTATTCCGAATACAGTATAAAAAGTCCTCTAAAAAAAATAAATACTTTAGGTTTACTATTATCATAAATTATTTGAATACACATTCTGAGAATACTTCCAAAAAAATGCATTCAGAATATGTATTCGAAATACTTTTGAAAAGTATTTTATCCAAGTCTGCACGTGAACCCAATGGGCCCATTGTTGTACATGAGCAAGTATTTATTGTCCTGTGAAAATTGGTTTACTCGCTGGCCTGGAGCTAGTTATGTTTATGTCCAGTGGTGGATTTGGGGAGGGACGCATGGGGACAGAGCTACTCCGTATTTTTTTTTTTTCATTTTAAACAGCGTACCCCTTAATTTATTTATCAGAGAACGCAAGGAACAAGGGGGTGTGGGAGACGAAGTCCTCCAAGGCTTAGTTTTTCTTTAATATGTCCCAGAACTCTGATCTTTTAACCAAGCTCAGAGTCGGTCCTTATTTTTTTTTCCAATTCAACCACTGTTTCTGTCTGTCATTTTATTACAACCGACCGAAGACAACGGTTCGAGGCCCAACTCTTCAAGTCCCTCGCATTCACCTTCGCCATTCGGCACATATGGACTTAACGGTATTACCCGAGCGAACGGTATTGTTGAGAGGTTTCACAGGTCCCTCAAGACGGCACTCATAGCGCAGAGAACGGCACACTGGACGTTGCGACTACCAATCGTACTTTTTGCTTTGAGTAGCGCCAGTCACTTTTTTTTTGTTTCGTATTTATGAGATATTTGTAAGTTGTTATAAATGAGAAATGAGAATAAAAGAGAATAAAATCGTATTCATTCATAAAAAACAATTATAATAAAAAAATATGTAGTAACCGGACCAATTATTTGTAATTTTAAAATTTTTCAATTGTTAGATTTTCAATTTTCTTAAAGTTTTTTAAAAATTTCCTATACAAAACCCCTTAAAATGGCCTCGTTGACATCCGCTTAAATAACTTTTTTGGTTTTTATATCTTCTTATAGAAAATTTTAAACTGTTATTTTTAAAGCAAGTATATTATGGTATATGTATGTTTGAAAAAAAGAAGAAGATGATGGTTGTTTTTGTATAATATTTTATGAAAATATGAAATCAAAGTAGTTGGACCTTAATCGTATCGTTTTCCCGTTTATTGCTCAATAAAAATTCTCAATGTATTTTACCACAAAATCGTCCGCTGCTTATAATAACCATTGCGTTATTTATTTAGACACGGAAAAAGCGCAGACAGGTTTCCATCACAGTGAAAATCAAATTTAACATTGGATATGTCAAATATTTAAATCCATAATACACCAACAAGATCAATATTGACGTTTGAAATCCAAATATCATAATTTTCTTGTAGTCCTTCGATTGTAACACGGAACACAGGTTGTTCAGCAGAAAACACAGAAACATTATTATGAAACCACACATTGGTACCAGTATATATATCAAACTGAGTACCGCGCAGATATTTGTGAATATTAGCCGTACCATCGAACTCACTAACGTTACCGGTCCATTTTCTTCGAGTTTTATGCATTGGTCTTGGTAGTACTCCGACAATTGATCGTAAGTCGTCTGTAATATGTAAAAATACTTCCATTCTTTTAGGCCCATTTCGTGAGAAGTTCTTGATTCTTTTAAAATTTTATAGGCGCACACCTAATATAAGATGATATATATTGCGCTTGACAACTCAATCTTGTAAATAAAATATCTCTTTGGCAAAGTCATATGTATTTTAAAATATTGTTTCGTTTGTGAATAAACGTCATTGTTTAACTGCGCCGGTTGCCAACAATATGTTTTAATCATAATATAGTTAATTACATTTTTAGAGCCAACGATTTAATATTTTATTGTAATTATACTATATTAGGACTGAGAGATTATACGATCGATTGTTTTACAACAACTAATCAAATTATCAAACCACATTATATTGTGGTTGTATAGGAATATATATATATATACCTAATATTTTTTATACCTATATATGAAGATTTTGAGTTCGAAAAAATTCGCTCCGAAAAAATTATGTTAATAATCAGTTAGCTGAATTCCATCCCCGATATCTTTGTAAGTTACTATAAAGCATAGTATTCATACTTAGAAGTACCTAGGATGAATTGTGTCCCATGTATCTTTAGCGTTTGTGTGAATTTCCTCTATGTTATTGACTTGACATTATAGAATAAGTAAGGAATATAATAAATATAATAACCGATATTATTCATCGAAATATTAACAATTGATGTATTTAATATTAAAATACACTTAAGCACTTTGTGTCTATTTACTATAAATTATTATAAACCCATGGTAACAGTGGTATAGCCGGTAAAAGTGTAAAATTATTCTAGTGATTTGGGGTTTATAATAATGTTTGGAAAGCCCACTTTGCTAATGTGCTAAATTTGTGATCTCTGAACGTGTTTTAAACAATTATCTAAGAATATAAAATTAAACGAATAATATTTATCCCCTAGTCATCAAATAAACAATCCACTCTATGTAGGTACTAATTACTACGGAAGGACACAGCGGGCATATAAGGTGTCTAAACTTATGTTCAGAAACCTAAAAAGTACGCAATGGACAGCAACAGGGTTTTAAAACTTTATTCATAACGTTTAGATCGAAAGATTGTTTATAAACATAATCAATATACGAATAACAAAAAACAAAATATTTAGAATATCAACATATAAAACTTTTTATTAAATATGTGTTAAATCAATAACCATTAAATGCACCTAACAATATTCAATATTGTTAAAAAAGAAAACATTTTTCGTTATAAAAAAATAAATGGCAAATTTTATTTGATACCTATATTACTAAAAAATACTTTCGACCCTATTTTGTAATAATTTATCAGCGTATTTATACTATACCAAGAAATTCATTTTTATATAATCGCAGAACATGTACATAATAATTATTTATTACAATGATATAATACCTACTAGATATAGTGCTACACCTACCGGATGCAACTCCTTGTAAGTCTATCTCTTTTTGAGTGTGATACCTTGTAAGTGTAAAATTTTTCAAATGCAAACATTTTTGGGATATAATATTGTTAATTAACTAATTTTAAAAGTACTACGCCTACGGCAGAAAATGACCTTCATTTTCTCTAGAATATAACTCTTTACACCTTAAGTGTTTCCGTTGAATGAGTTGACCGTAGGTAATCTGAAAATTGATAGAACTTACTATTCTCGGATTCGACCCTGCCAAATTGGCAATGGCGGAAATGTTCAAAAGTTCACCCAATTGTATCAACTTTCACACAACGTCCCGACTTACGACCATACATCAATATACCTAAATTCAATTGAAATTATAAAAAATTCTACTGTCCGACGATTCGAAATACATTTACTGTGAAACGTAAAAACTATAGTACCTATAGCAGTAAGCTGAGTACCTATCTACTTTGTGAATCATTCGGTTGAACTTACTGTTATCAGGTTTTTATATACCTAGGTAGGTAACTATTGTCACCAGATTTAAATGTATATGTATCCGATAAAACATCGTACAGTGAGTTCATACTAATGGAATACAGACTCGTAATAAAGTACGTCAGCCGTCGCACAACACACAATTTAATTTATTGTAGTCATATTTATTATAGGTACAACACATCTACCATCATTTAAACGAACGAAAAAGAAAATTAAATTAACTATTAAATAAAAGTTATCGCATTACGTCCAGATAACGGATACCAATTCGATATAGATAATACCCATTATTATCGCGGTAGATAGGTACACGAATTAAGATACAGAAGAGCAAATACATGATCTACGGAAATCGTCAGGAAACGTTTGTTTTCATGATCGGAAGCTTGAAGAAAACAAGCCATGATACAAAATAAAAAGAATAGAGAAAATATAAAAGAATAAGGCTAAAGAAAGTGATAAGCTGTAACGGGCTATTGTGCTATCCACTGTGGATATCTTTTACGTGTTATTTTACCATAGTTCCCGTTAAAAATGACCCCCCGTCTGCTTTAAAATCGACAAGCTTTTTAATAAAAATAAGCTATAAAATAAGCTTTTTCGGAAAACTCGAAATACGGATGAACGAAAATACAGCATCGATAAAAGGCAAGGAAAATGACACGGAATTAATAAAAATAATATGTGCCCATCGATAGTGTAAATATCGTGAAATAAATTTTTAGCTTATTATATATAAAATGATTTTCTGGTATAATACCTATTTATATTTTTGTATTGGGTTTCCGTGTTTTAATCGTCTCGAAAATATACCACTGATTATCGACAACAATGTAGATCACCATGTAATACTCGTTTATATAGGTAATTAAATATAATCTTTTAACTCTTAAGTCCATTTCCAGTTTCATATTTGTCAATATCTAGTGTCTACTGATCAAATCACGGAATATGTAGTGATGGCGAGTGTTTTTTGCAAACTTTCATCATAGTTTGCATAGTTTCATTAGCATTTACCTATGTTAATGTGTTTTTTACTTTTCTGTATTTACTTATAAGTATAATAAAATCAATTTTTATTTATAATTAAACTGTTAGAAATGTTGAATACACATTAGATCCAATTTTTCTACTTGTACTCTCATTTTAAACAAATGTACTTTTTAATTTGTATAAAAGATAGTATTTTTCTTCTCCTTTGATTTCTCTCCCAACTATTTGAAGTTGATCATCCTAGTTCTCAATTTTCACTTAACTCCATCTCCCACATCTTCTTCACTCACGCCAGCCGTATTCGTATCATTCTCCGTCCCATCCAACCTCCTCAATTTAAGTCTTACTCGAAATATCGTAAATAACGATTAAACATAAAAATAAAAAAACATTTAAATAATTAATAAAGATAAACGTAAATAACATTTGAAAAAAATAGTACTAAACATAAAAAAACGAGCCAGTAGAGGTACAGTATATTCCATAACAAACAAATACGAGTATCATTGAATTAAACTATAAATGTTCCGGTATTCTATTTCGGGTGTATATACCAGTAGGTAAACCACTTATTGTAGTAATATTGTATCTACTAAATAAATAAATAACCACATTATAATAATAAAAGAAGATACTTTTATTCGCATAAAAATAATAGTCTAACATTTCCAGCGAATATCCAGCTAGTCTTCATTTTTCATTCATTCAGCTCATCCATGATCCGACGGAATGATCGTGGAGAGGGAGGCGGAGGATACCAATCAGGCCATTCCACAGTGATTTCATTTTCAATCCCACCAACTAAATAGAATTAAATTTAGTACCTATATAATATTAATATACTTAACACTAAAAATTAATACGTACGTGTGGTAAAAATATATCGAACAATACGTAAAGTGCCTTGTACGTTTTGTTGTATTATCAAAGAACCTTCAGAACTATTTGTTATGGTATCATCTTCCTTAACAGTCATAATGTTTGTTAAATAAAAATTAGAGCTTGATCTAAAACATAAAAAATTAACCAATAAGTCATAGTATCATTATCATTGTATGTAATTATGTGATCTATGTAATTATGTATACCGTCACGGATCTAGAAATTAAAAATGAGGGTTAAGGTTATCCATCATTTGCTATTAAAATATAATGTCATAAGAAACTGAGATTTGGATAGCTAAATTAGTTAAATGTAATTTTGTTGCATACCCTACTATCCTAAATTCAAAATTGACAGAATTACAGTTGTTTTAAAATTTAAAAAATGAACGTCGAACGTCGGGTGTCAGTAGGAGTGGAAGCACTTCACTTATCGAATAGGATAGTCTTGGTGGATATATTGCATTTGAAAGCAATGATAAATTATTGCATTCGAAAAAACGATTCTAAGCGTAGTTTTGATGTACTATACATAACTATTAATATAAATGATATATTTATATTACCTATATAATTTTCAAGTGTTAGAAGTATAGATAACTATAGTTTTATCATGTAAAATAAATATTTAATTTAAACTAAGAACATTTTTGTATACACATTATATATTATATATAATTTTTGTTTATTAAAAAGTAGTTTTTATTTTTGAGTAAGTTTAAAATTAATTTTTTCTTTTCCATTGTATTACAATATTACTCATCTGAAAAAAATTTAATTAACTAAAAATATAGGCGTCCACGTCACCTAAATTTTATATATTCACACAAATTATGTATATATAAATTTAAGATACGCAACCTATCTAATTTGTTTTGGTTTGTTTTTCAATCTTATGTAAAATTTTGAAATAACTTAAATAATTCTAAGTAAAATCATCAAATTATTCATTTCTCCTGATATTTAGGAGGGTTTCAACTCTCGAAATCCATCTTGCATTCACTCTAGATTTTAAGATACAGCACAATGTGTTAAATTAAAAGACATGTAGTATAGCTATAGTAATTATAGTACTTAGGTAGGTACTATAATTACAAATAATAACTATTTTATTAATTAAAAACAAATTTTTACAGTTCACTTTGATCAGGCAATGAAAACGTTATTTTACTGGTATATTCCACATTCATTATAATATATATATATATATATATATGCATTCATACATTCTTATACAACCTTTATCACTGGACAAAATTTTATGGGGTCTATTATATATATATATATATAATATGTACCGAATATTTACCAGACCCTTTCTGGAAGTACATATTATATAAGTGACAATACAGTCTCTGATTTAATTGGTGTAGATACCCTGTGTGCACATGCTTAAGGCCAACTCTCGGATACTCATCAATAATAATTTCGATAAATGTAAGATATTCTCCATGCGCGTGCGTCGTTTGTTTGTTTACATATTATGAGAAACCATTGCAATGTTATGCACTGCGTGAAATCGAGAAATAATTACATGCACTACAGTTGGAGTGGTCTATGGTTGCTACACCAAACAGACAGTTTAAAATAATAATTGTTTTCTTTTCCTTTAGTGGAACATAATTAAAAATAACTTCATTTTCCTAAAAAAAAAAAAATATATCCTAACAGTTAAAATATATCGATTACCTATACCTATACATCCACTGCGCTGAAATCAACGTACTTATAGAGCCATGGCACAGAAACTGAACAACAGATACCTAATGGACGAAAAAAAAATTCATCGACGAAAATCGAAGATGACAACAAATAATCGAAAGGAAGAAGAAATGTCGGAACCAAATACAAACCAACACGAAAACACAATGGAAATAACAAACAATTTCGGTGGAATAAATCGGCGACGAAAGCCGCCTAAACATTTGGATGCAGAGATACAACGGAGATTTAAGAATCTAACAGACTTCATCGAGGGACTAAGTAAATAATTAAAATCAGAATACACAATAAATGACGAAATGTACAGGTAAAATGGTAGGTGGACAAAATGTGCATTTTTTTATATATATATATAGTGTAATAATAGTAAAATATTTATCACCTATACCATAATAATGTATATATCATAATATGCTATAACACATTAAATATAATAGATAATTGAAATTTTTTTGTTTTTTCTGTCTGCCCAATCCACTTTCTCCAAACATTTGTTTCCATTCTTATAAAAAAAAAAATTGATAAAGTAATCGAAAACAAAAAAAAAAATTAATACCAGTAAAACCCAATTTAATATTAAACATAATATTTTAACAAATAATAGCGTATTATAGAGAAACCGGGTCTAAACCCCCAACCCTAAAAAAAGTAATAATAGTTAAGGTGTGCACACACCGCCGCGAAATCTGTGGTGGATCTTGCGATAAAATAACGCCGCGATAAATATTGCTGCATGACTAATTTTACCGACGCGGTGGCCGTACATTATAATATTATAGGTTATACGTATATTTTAATTAATACATTAATACAGTTTTTTCTTTTTTTTTTTTCATAGTATATAGTATAATATACGAGTACCTGTTGGTACGGATATACGTCATATCAATACATTTTTCCATTTTTAAATGTTTTTGATTAGATGTTATTTGTAATAATTTTAACTTTTCTATTATTATTTATTACCTCGCTATAGGTTATTTATATACCTATTTATTGTTTAAATATTAAATTAATATAATATTTTCCATAATTTAATTCGTAGAATCTATTATCGTAGGTATAGGTATATTATTATTATATTACTTATTTGAGTCGATTGTGCATAAAATACATATCACTGATAACCGTTATAAAAATATTAATATTGATATTAGTATATGATTATATAAGTATCTGTTACCTATTCTATTGCCTATAGTAATTAACTATAAATATAAAATAGTGTATATAAATATTGTATTCGTTACCGCCACAGCGGCAGTGTGTTTTTTTTAATTATTAATTATATTGTTCTTGATGAGATCAGCCCGATGACCTCGAAATATATAGCCACACAGAGAACTACTATTTATACTTTTTTCCTCTTTAATTTTTACTAATCGTTCTGTGGTATCGCAAATGTATATGATAACAAGTTATTATTTTGCATTATAACAATAACTATAATATATAACAATAAATAAATTTAAAAAAAAAAGATTATCAACTTTCTATTTCTCCTGACAATCCCCCCTTCCCCCTTGGAATAACCACCCTGATAATAATATTGTTAAAAAAATAGTATCTAGTATATTGAGAGAAATAATATTAGCTATATTGTATTTCACTTTTTTTTATCTAAATTGTCTTTAATTAGCTGTTGTATAATATAAAAATAATTATTTTAAAACTGGATAGTGCCCATAACTTACAAAATCTTTATACATGCTTTTCATTCTTACATCGTATACTAAATCGTAAATCGAATATTATATTCGATTTAATATTAATATATTATATATATAAATATATATACCTATACCTATATATATATATCAATATATAATTTTTATATATACATATCGTAATCTGTGGAGTATATAGGTAAAAGATTATTTCCATATATACCTACCATTTTAGTACATTCCACCACATACGAGTATATAGTTATACCTATTGAGGTTAGTAAATTTATTTAAAAAATGTTAGGAGATCAAGTATTCCGTCCTGCTCGGGCCCCTTTAGGGCACCCAAGCGTTTTCAACTAATTATTTATATAATAATCATACCTACATTTATATATAATTGGAATATCAAAAATAATTAGAACAATTAATCATAATTAAATATAATAAGGTTTTTTTTAAACCTAGGTATATTAACTTTTTAAAAACGATTGTGCAAAAACAAATTTGAATAACTAATTTAGGACTTATTTGCAATAAACTGTAAGATTTTATCTGTATTGTATAACCTACAAATACATAAGACCAAAAAAATAATAATAATGACCGGCAGTGTTTGTTATTTGTCAATTCCTATTAAAAATCAAGTGATCAATGGGATCAAAAACCGGGACGAAAAGTTTAACATTTTACATTTTGCGCCCCATCATAATGGCGCCCCGGGCAAGTGCCCGCCCCGGTTCGCTCCCAACTAGATCCGGCACTAGTTTCAGATTCCTACCTTATTTTCGAGCGGATAGTTTTTCTGCGGATATATTTTTTCAGACTAGATTTTATAATACATATAATGTATGTTCTTATCTATATATAATGTTTTTTTTTCTTCGTGAATTTTGTAATAAAAATATTTAAAGGTATTTTTTATTGGATATTTATATACTTACACGATTCTAGAAAGTGAAAGTGAAAGGTTTTTTAAACAAACAAAAACAATTAGTTACTAACTCACTCACAAATATATTAACTATAAACTTTTTAAAATGTACAGTAAGTATACGAAATTAACTAGTTAAAGTTCAACCTTGAATATTTGTGTAATGTATTATAGATATTTTGATTTGACAATTATTATAAATAAACGTCAATGAAACGATTAATACAGTTTTAATGTTATAGATGTTTTTGGTCTTGAAAATTAAAAATTACAAAAATTAACTAGAAGACGAATAACATAACTACCTAAAGTTATAAATGTATTTTATATTGCGATAGATAAACACAATTGAGAAATATAACTTTAGCATTTAGGTTATTTTATAAACATTGAAAATAATTTGTTTGTTGGTTTCGGACATAAATAATGTTCTAGAAAAATACGAATAAAAGATAACTTTGTTATTTACGAGGAATAAAATTACTAATAAAAATCTCTTATTAAGTTTTAATATTTATACAGATTGTTGTATCAGTAAAGCACTAAAGGTCATATTATTAAATGTAAGTTTCACGGAATACTATCATTAAAACGTATAGGTACATATATACATTTTAATAGTTTTTTGAATGTTAAATAGGTTATGTATAGTATTAATTTTAATATGTGTTGTTATTTGTTATTATATAGAAATATAGATAAATAATTAAGTTTTAATATTGTTCACACACGAACAAATAAATTTCATGAGATAGAAAAATTAAAACTTTTGAAAAAAATTATTTTTGTTCGATCATTTCCGATTGACGTCTGGGGCATCCATAAAGAAAATTTTAGGAGGATACAAATTTCAAATACAAGTTTTCAAACCCACCTTTTTTTTGTTTGACATTTTTATATTTACTATACCGATTTCAGCAATAATCCATTTTTAGGAAATTATCCTGGGGAAACATGTCCCTCCCATAATCCCATCAACCAATGGTTGGGCATAGCTAGTGAGTAGGCCTGGTAGGCTCTATTCTATCCACTATTATTCGAAAATAGTATTTAAATACTTTGAAATTTCTTAAAAAATAAATTATTATAACTTGTTTTTTTCAATACTTTATAATAAAGGTTGTCGTCAATTAGACGCACAACAATTCCACGCGTACGACATTTCGTCGTGTATAATTTCGACGCATGCTACATTTGGTCGCGCATAATTTCATCACATATATATATGTAAATTATTTTAGGATATTTCTACATAATAATTATTTATTATTATTATTATTATTATTATATATTATTATTATTTATAGGAAGGCAAATTAAATTAAATATACATGCAAATACCACAAATTATAATTTAAATAAAATATTTTAAAAAACACACAAAAATAAAAAAAAACATTAGAATATTATTTATAAAAATAAAAATTATAATTATTATATAATAATTCGTCCAATAGATTATTAAAAATATGTTCAGATATAAATAATGTTCCAATAGGCGAGATTTTACTTGGTATTGCTTATAATTTTAATTTTTATAAATAATATTCTAATATTTTATTTTATATTTTGGAGGTTTTTTAAAAATTAAAAATTAAATTTTTAATAAAATTAGAAATTACGCTAAACCAAATGTAGGATGCGTCAAAATTATACGCGACGAAATATCGTACGCGTCCAATTGTTGTACGTCCAAATGACCGCGTCCAAATAACCGCGTTCAAATGACCGCGTCCAAATGACCGCGTCCAAATGACCGTGTCCAAATGACCGCGTCCAATTGACGCGCGACGAAATTACTGCAATGAAATGACGGGACACCATAATAAACACATTTATTTTAATTGTATATATTATTTGTACTTTTTAGGCTAGTCTTACAGGCTCACAGCTACATTTATGGTTCGAAGCGTGTGGTAAGCATGTTTATGACATATTGTTTTTAACATACCTACACAAATACCTAATACAAATTGTACACATTTTTAAATGCTCACAACGAGTTGTGTATATTCGCATGCGTATAGTAGGTATATATTAAAAATTCAATTTCTAACATAAGTACTTTATTTAAAATTTTAAAATATAGGATATTTTTTTTTCATTTTGATTAATTTGAGACAGCTGTAACTCCGGAAATTTTGGATTTTAATTCGAATTCGAAAGTAATGCAGTCAATTATGCAACTAGAGTAATTATTTATACAACAAAATGAATGAAAATGTTTCTTTTTAAGCAAATCTGTTATCAAAAATGTCTAAATTATAACTAATTCAAATTTTAAAAATAAAAATATGTTTTATCGGTCAAAATGATGTGATTCAATTTTGATCACAAATTTTAAATAAATAGAAAAAAATGCAGTAATTTAGTTATATAAATCATTGTTTTAAACCTAAAATTAACCGAATTACAACTGTTTCAAATTTTAAAATAATTGATATTTTCAATGTTCAAACGGTTGTAACTTGGTAAATTTTGAATTTAGAAGAAGAGTTGACAATGAAAAATTACTTAATAAGCATTAACCTAACAATTTGGGTTTCTGTTTAAATAGATGGAAGTTGTATTGCGCATGCTCACCCTAATGTTAAACAATTTAAATCATTCAAAATATATATTTCAGTATTCCCTAGACCCTCCAGAAAACCTCATTTCTACTCAAGGTTATTGAACCAAATATAGAGTAGTAATATACTAGTAAGTATTTACTATAATACGAAATATAATATGAACTCCGTATACCAGATACGAGCTTATAACTTAGTTGGTGTACGTATCAGCTACTGTTAATGTAAACTATTGTAATAAGAAATTGTAATTGATTTGGCTGAAATAAAAATAAAATGAAAAAAAAAATATGGAATCTTAATGTATTTTCTGAATTGAAATTGGAATGTTGAAAGTTAAATCTAGGTACCCTTCATTTTGTTACCAAAAAAATGTCCACACAAATTGTTAAAAATTTAATAATAAACATAATTATTCGCTTACCTATATAATATTATATCGATGATATGACGAACAAACGACCTGTACGAGTGAATATTTTTCAAATGTATTTGTTGATTCAAGTGATGATGAAGTGATAAAATATTAACCTATAACCTCACTTATTACTATTATCTCAACGCAAGTGCGTAGTCGGTTGCAGTAACACGAGAGCCAATGAACCTTTTGTATGTTATTTCATATTTTGTACAGTTCATTATTTATCAAATTATTTTCATTAGTGGCGTCATTTCTGTTTTTGCTAGGGTATGGCATATTATTAATTGACCCAAAAGAAGGTAAATTTTCATTTTTCACAAAGCTACTCAATACGTTCACGAAACCAATATGATTTTATATGGTACATTTATGTGCTTAGTTACCCTACCAAATTGTAAATGGAATTTTAGTAGATAATATTACATAGCTTTCATAAAAGTACTGAGTTTTACTACAACAGTACTTTATTATATTAGGTATCGGTTTATTATGATGTCAGTACCTATATAGGGTTATATTTCTTGTTAAATGAAGTGGTTCATGGCAGCTTAATTCACAAATATATACAACTAATTCTTTGTGACCTGGTTGAGAACTTTTGATCTAGATGTTTTTTTTACGGTTGCAATTATAATTCTCATCGCAGAGAGAAACCATCAAATGGGGCTCAGGACTCACTATATAGTGAGTCCTGAGCCCCATAATATTATATATATATATAATATTGAAATCACCTTGACTAGGATCATACTCAATTTTTTAACAACTAAGGTGTAACGTGTCGAGTTTATCTGCGCCCTTGACGTCCAAACAGTCTCAACAGCAATAGGTATATGTCAACATCCTTTTTTATCATCTATATGGAATATTCCCTCAACAATACTGATTATCCAATACTGTCCTAATAATAGAAAAGTTGCATATTGTTCAATTTATATATGTGAACCCCTGATCAAATTTATTGTGACGTCAACCGAAGGTGCAGATTAACTGAAGAGTTTATACACGTAACATGACGTTATTATAATCTTCACTAAATACACAAAATCTATTTCCCAACAACATTTGAAATTTACAAAAATACACTAATTTAATAAATTAGTACAATTAAATATATAATAAACAAAATTCTAACACGTTGCTTTAAAAAAATTTTACATTATTTGTAGAGTAAACAAATTTTTAATGAAAACTAGGTATTAATATTTTTCATTTTTATCACCTTACACACATCTTAAATTATGAATCAAATAATATATGATTTAGTGATCTACGTATTTTTGATATAGGTATTTTTTTTTATATACAAATATAATTATTTACAAAAACCATGAAAATCGCTTTTTTTTTATAAACAGAACAAAAATATCTTAGTTCGTGTTATCAACTCAAAACATATAGAAAAACGTCTATAAAGGATGTTAGATAATATTATTCTTTATCACATATTTGTTGCCCATTCATCTTCGATGTTTTCGTACACGTGTGATACCCAAAAGTAATATTTTCAACAACATTTAATAAATATTAAAGAACATTAACAATAAAAATTATACTGACATAGGACAACTTATAATTTACTTTTAAATTATATAATACAAATATTAACAAGTAGGATTTTCATTGTTCTTAATATTTATTTATATCAAAATAATAAACGCAGTCGTTGTTGTGTACTAAAGATGATAACTTATTATTATAATTATTGAAACACGTATTTACCAAATAGAAGTAAATATATTTTTCTGGAATTGAGCTTTTTCATTTTATCATAAATATAGCTATTTACAAGTGTTAAAAAGTGTGAAAAAAGTACAATTTTCCAATATTTTGTTGTACTTTTGAAATTATGAATTGGTCTCTTTCTTATTAACTCGCTCTATTTTGATATTACACAGACAGTCTGTCCAAAAATAGTCGAGTACTTAAGCTCAAGGACCAGAACTAAACCAAAAATTATTCAGCCCAAAATTGTTTTGAAAAATTAGAGTTGAGCAATAACATACGCCTGCCCTACTGAAATGATGTTCATTTCCAAATTTAGTTCTTCATAAATTTACAGAATTAAATTAATGTTTTTTTTTACTGAATATGTCCCATCTATGTTAGGATGATAAAATCAAGTATACTTACTCATTCTATTTTATTTCTAAAATATGTTCTCATGATACTCTAATATTGATCTAATTATTGATATATTTGTTTTCCTATTCCACAATATTTTAAGTAACCACGTTTTAGTTTTATTTGCTTTTTTTTCTCTTGGCTAAGCACCATATTCAGAATCGATTTATGAGTTTTAGCACCTAAGGATATTAGCACTCCTATATTTTTCAATATAAATTTTAATTTGACTTTGAATTAATATTTTTGTGTTATAAAACAATATTGCACCTTCGGGCTACTAAAGCCCATTTAGCCCCTAGTGATAATCTGGAACTGATCATAGTAGATATGTTTTTAATGACCATATGGAAATGTTTTCTTAAATCTTTAACACAATAAAATGTATTATATTATAATTAATTTATATTATATAATAATCACCATAATTTTGTAAACGAAGGTAGCACTTTGATAAAATTTCAGTGGTATTGCAAAAAACTATAGAACTTACACTAGAACACTGTACGAGTGAGTTAAGCGAACCAATGATCCTTTTCGGCTTATAAATGCGACCGAAAGAAGTAGTCATAAATCATATTTAACTTAACCTATTACTTCTTAAGAAAGTGAACGAGTGACCCGGTTCATAGGTTCAGATGAAATAAAAAAAAATAAAAATAAGTGAAAAATTTCTCTTTGATACAAAAATACAGCGTAAAATGTCATTTTAGATTGGTAACTACAAAAACTATAACTTCCAAATTAGGCACAAGCGGTGTTTTTGTAAATTTTAATTATTATAAATGAAATTAACGTTATACCCCCCCCCCCCCCGAAAAAAAGTGTCGGGTAAAGTAGATTTGTTCCTCCAATAGTTGTAAATTTTCTAATAATACATTTTTTATTTGTTTATGGATGGGGCCAAAGAGGGCTTTTTAAACCACTGCTGGTTACTAAGAACAGTGAAAATTACAACCCGTTATAAAGTATAAAAACTAAAAAAGTTTTCATAAGTGTTTCAGATTTGAATAAAATATTTTTTAAATAACTATTATGTGAAACTGTGGTTCTAGACATAAAATTACCGATTTACAACCATTTCATATATTTAAAGTCAATATTTTTTTCCCAAATTACATAATTCATATGGTATTGGCGTATTACATACACTTTTGCCAAAAAGATTCGCGTAAAAATTGGAAAATTTTTCAAGCATGTTTTTAACCGGTACCTAAAGATTACTAAGGGTTTTTTAAATACTTAACTAAAACCCGTATTTAAACACAAATTTTCATATTATATGTTTACCCATTAACAGTATAAAGTTTATTAATTTACTTATAATTAATAGGATTTTAAATATGATTTTAATAGATTTAAAAATGTATTTTCGCTCATCCACTCTCTTAAAAATGAAGTTATATAAAATATTCAATTTATTAATTTTCCTAACCCGTGATTAATCTTAGGTACCAATGTGATAACTGATAAATGATAATTATACATGTATAATACATAAAAAAAAATTGATTTTCGGACGCATTTCATATATATGGTAAAATTATTACATTTTGTTCTTTTAAAATATATGGTTTCTAAATTCTAAACGACTAGAAAAACAAGTGAAAATAATGTATTATAAGATGAAATAATATATTATATATGACAAATACATATTGTGTCATATATCTATATAAACAAATAATTCATATTATGTGCAAGAAATTTCTCAATAACAATTTTTTAAATTAAAAACTTAAAAACTGGTTATAAATACCTACGTTCCAAAATATTGTTTTGTCCAATAAAATGAAGAGACTATAATATGATGGAACAGTACTTAATGATTAAAGGTCATGAACTATAGCAAAAAAAAATGAAAAATTAATAAGTTAATCCATTTTTAAACTTTTAACTTATTTAGTTAATTATTTTTTGCATTTAAACTAAATTTTTATTGTATAGACTTAACTTTATAAAATGAATTTAACCGTTAACACATTTGTGGTGAACGATTTCACCTAGTAAATAATACTTTTATATATTTTTAGGTATTCATGTCGTATGCGGTTTACCACATAGTTAAAAATATGAATGAATGCATAAATGTAGAATTACAATATATAATAATAGAATTTCAATATAACATTTAACAATACAAAAAAATATATAAGTAAATTAAATTAGTATATTTAATAAAAAAAATGTAAAAATATATAGAATTATGCATTAATCAATTTAAATTAGGTACAATATAATTTCACATCTCTTAAAAAACAATCAAATGTGTTGTCATTCTTGTTTTTTAGACGCCACCATTGTTCCGCCAAATACGAGGGCAGGAATGATGGAGATGTACTATGCATTTTTTTAATAATTCAAAGTTTTAAACTTCCCCATAAACTTTCAATGCGTTGTGTGTGCGCACCACTGGTGGGATCGTCAAAAAACTGGGAATGATTGACGGTTTTATGTATGTACCCTTTATTTTCTATCGTCTTATATGCAAGCCATTCATTCGAGTGTATTTATGTACCAACTTCAATTTCATTTTGAATTATTTCGTGTAATGTTTGTCTGTCTCTTTTTTCTACAATAAAGTATCTAGCATCAATAACACCATTTTCATATTTTTGACACACACCAAACACCCATGAACCAGTTAGTTTTTTACCATAATTTCTATTATTAAAACCCGGTTCCTCTTCGTCGCTCAACTCGTCTACATCAACATTTTCAGTAGCAATATCAACCCCCAATAATCGTCCTCTGTTGTACTTTCTTTTACCACGCATTAATGATTCATCGACTTGAACAATAGTATTTATACCCCCCATTTTAATTCTTTTTTCAAAAGCAGCTATTGGTATGTCACGGCATAAATTCATCCAGTCAGTCACTGTGTGATTTCCACGCCCCTTTAATTTTATTATGGTACTTTGTGGTATTTCAAAACACCAATAATAAGATAGTTCTAAAATTTTTGACAACGATAGACCACTGTTACATTGACCATTTTTATCACTATACGTGAAAAAGGTGTTACCTTTACGGACGAATTGAGTTCTTTGACAGCCTTTCTTTGTGCATCGTATCACGGTTCGTTCTTTTCCTCTTTTTTTGCGAGTATAGAATTTAGTTTGCGAGCCACAGTGTACACACAAGGAGGAGTGCCGATTTCAATAAGTCCTCTTTCCTTTAAGAAAGCTACGGTATTTTCTTCCGATTGAACAATTGCATAAAAATGTTTGGCTAACATAATGCTTAAACACAGAAAATGCAGAATTACAGAATAATGTATCACGTATGTAAAACTGATTTTCTCGTGTGTTTACGATTACAGACACGATTATTGCTATATTAGATTATAAATCGTTCAGATAAAGCTTAATAGCCGTCGAATGATGCCGTCGGATCAACGGGAATGACCTAAAATATATAGATAGATGCGCGGCAGTAGACCGCATATGCCGTGTGGAAATATACGTGGTAGACGACAAGTGTATGGTAGACCGCGTACGACATGAATACCAAAAATTGGATAATAGTTTAATATAATATGAAAAATAGATAACAGTGCATAATAGATTAATAAAATAATAGTTTTATAGTTCATTCGTGAATATAATAGTTTAATAAAATATATAATATTTTTATATAGTGCATGATGAATATAATTGCTGTGGTCCGGGAGCGAATAATATTAATTCGAGCACCCGGTTACCTTTGCTTACCTTTGGCTACCACTTGAAGCCGCGTACACACCTGAGCACATTCAGGGCGAGCACACATGCTCGCGATCCGCGCTCAGCGCGAGCCACCGACTGTCGTTCTCCGGTCCGTGCTCAAAGGAAATCGGCGCGCGAACACGACGAGGGCGATGCTCAGTTTGGCCGGTAAATAAACAACACACAGCGCGCACAGGCCGCTCGCGATCCTACTTCGACATGTTTCAACGACATGTTTCAACAAAACCAAAAATTATTACTAGGTATTTGGGACATTATTAACTTAATTTAATTCATTCTACTTTTAAGTTTATACTGCGCACTGTCATATTAGTACCTATCCTATAGACCATAATATTGTGCATCATATTAAACGTATCTGACATGGCCGAGTGGTCAAATACAAATTGTTTAAATCTAATTAACGTATATCAAAAATATCCAGTATTATGGAATCCATCAAATTCGATGTACTATTCCAAAAATAAAAAAGTCGATGCTTGGGCCGAAATAAGTAATATACTGAATGTCGATGTAGATGAGGCCAAAAAAAAAAAATTATAAGTTTGCTGGTATCTTTCCGTAGAGAAAAATGTAAAACTAAAAATAGTTTAGGAACAGGAAAAGGTGAGTTTTCACATATTTTATATATTAAATTATAAATTATAAATTTTTATTTATTACCTAATAATTACAAAATAATAATATTATAAAAAAATAACAATATAGGTATATATTATAAAAAAAAAATGGTCGAAACTAGTTGTTACTTTTATAAACTTTTATTAAATGCTCTAGGCATATTTTCTTTATATTATACTCGTATATTATTTTTTTGTAATATTATATACTTATTTCATTATATAATATTATGTATAATAATTAATATATGTATATTATATTTTTATTTTTTATAATATACATTATCTTATTTTTATAAGAGTATTGCCATCAATTTTTCAAATTGCAAATTTTATAATTATTTAATTTTTAATTTACCTAATAATTACCTTGTCTACTAGTATTAATAGGTCTAAAAGACATTTATACTTCGAAATGGTTCGCGTTTGAGAGTATGAAATTTATTATGGATAGAGATGAACCACGTCCAACTATCTCAAGTGAAAATATTATTGAAGATGTAAGTAAATACAAATGTTTTCAATGTTTTATAATATTTTTATGTATGTATGTATGTATGTATCCTACTTCAATTATATATACAATAAATTCATATATATATATACAATAGTATGAAATATATATATTATATAGTATTATATTAGTACCTACTTAAATATTAGTTTTTATATACTATTAATTAGTTATTATAATTATTGAAAATTATGCATAATCATTTTGCCATCGAACGCGTCCTGTAGTCATAAAATATTGTGCGTAAGTGTCACGAATATCTTTAGATGAAAGTGTCGATCTTCGTGGAACATTTCTCATTTCATTCACTGTTGACACTCCTGTTTTTCTCCAAGTTCCTTCTACTATTGCTCCATCTACACCTCGATCTAATGACCCATTAGGAGTATATTTATTTTTAGATGTTATACTTCTTAAGAAATTGTGTAAATGGACAATAGCAAGAACAATTACTTGAGCTTTTTCAGGCTCTAACAGCATAGGCTTTCTGAGTACCCGAAAACTGATGATAAAATACCAAAAACATTCTCTGCTATCCTTCGAGCTCTGCTAAGTCGATAATTAAATTGTCTTTCCATTGATCCTTTATCATAAGTACCAGAGTAGGGTTTCATTATGTTATCATTTAACGGAAAGGTTTCATCAGCTACAAAAACATAAGAAATTCTTTTTCTATTCCTGGTAATGTCGATGGTAACGGTAAATTTAATTTTTGTGCTTCCATCATTTTAAAAACTGCTAGCCTTTCGTTCACAGAAATTGGATCTCTGAAATGAGTGGTCTGTTTTCCTATTTTTGGTGTCCGTAACGATACGAGATACTCAAAATCTTCTCGAGACATCCGACTAAAATTTTCGAATTGGCCCGAGTCTTCATGAAAATGTAAATCTTGGATCATGTTTGTACCACTATATATTTCTCTAGATCTAAAAATTTGAGTTGTCCACCATCGCCTATTTTTTTTATTTTTACGTTTTCTTTTATTTAGGAAGTGCATAATAATATAGGCTGCACTCGCAATTCCCACATTATTATTATTGTCCATCGTTTCTAAATAATTATTGTAAAATAATTGAAATAAATAAAATTAAAATATAGTAAAATATTGAAATAAAACGTATAACTGTGTACGCGCAAATCGAACCAGCGAATGACTTGAGCACCGCGCGCGTATAATGCTCGCAGTAGTTATGTGCGCGTACGTCCACACGGATCGCGCACACGGATCGCGATCTTTTTGCTCACTTCTATGTGTGCTCACGATGCTCGCCCTGAATGTGCTCAAGTGTGTACGCGCCTTAACACGTTATTTAAACCGACTCGGTCGGCCTCACATTGTTCCTAACCGGAGTCGCCGAGGTAAACTAAGGTCTATGTTGATGGAAGAGTGTATACAGTGTGTATATGTCTGGGTGTGTAGATATACTTAAAAACTATGGGACGAGGTAAACTTAAAAACTAGTAAAAATGGGAACTCTGGTGTATGGTAATTAAAATTTCATGTATTGCTGGTACGAATAATATTAATAATCCAATGAAAAATAGTAAAAATTCACAGCAACACATAAATAAACAAAAGTAATATAAAAAAGGTAGGTGTGTAATGATAAATAATTGCCTGATTGGCACAACCAATTGAAATATATAACAATAAATAAAGTAAAAAACGATCTTTGTCGGTGTGAAGACTGGCCAGCGCACACCTGTACCTACCTAAATCTAAATAAATAAAATACACGTACACACATAATCATTTATAGACACGATTGGTAACGAGGTAAAATAATATGGTGAGTAACAATTAGGTAATTAACAATTTTACAATATTGGACTAAGACTCTAAATTACAATAGACACAACATCAGATTCGCACGAAATGATTTGTTGGCTATTAGAGCCGGAAATAATCATTCATATGCGTATAGAACAAATAAAATTTGGCTATAAGAAGCGAAAACGTATTTATCGTTAAGAGTAGGTACGCGATTAGCGCCTTACAATTTATTCCCGATCAGCGAAAAAAAAAAGGTACCATTCTTAACAAAATAACATTCTTTTGGCGAACTAAATGTTTATGACAAAAAAAAAACCAATTATAAAGGCTTTCGCAACGAACGTACGACCGATAACGAGTGTAGCACACGACTGGGTAGGTACATAATCAATTTTAATACAATTTAACAATAATAATTCACAAAACAGATAATAATTTTCTTATAATTAATGTGTGTGCGTGTGTGGCCGATCGGTGACAACGGCGACCGTGAAAACAAATAATAATTATATTTTAGATTATTGTAATTAATTTATAGATAATACAAAAATAGAACTTATAATATTCAAGCCTCAACAATAATAGTTTAACAAAATAGTTGTGTATAATTTATATGTACAATGATTGATACATTATTCGTTTATAATGAGTAATAATATATTGTATTAAGAGGATGTTACACTCGCATTTGTTGTCTCTGTCTATCTAACAGATAATATAGCAAAATCACACTACGCAGAATTGAAATTTCGGCGTTTAGGTTAAATTTAGAGTATAAACACCTATTATGAAATTTAAAGCGAGGAATGTTTTCGAGTGAACCTCATGAGCATTTTGTAAAATGACGAAAAAGTTGAAGCTATTTAAAAATATCAAAAACTAAAAATGCCGTAACTTTTTTTTGTGACAATATTTAAAAAAAATCCTATGAGGTTCACTAGAAATTATTCTTCTCGTTAAATTTGATAATAGGTATTTAAGCTCTAAATCTAACCAAAATGCCATAATTTCAATTTTGCGTTGTACAATTTTGCTATATTGCCAATTAGATGAACGGAGACAGAAAATGCGAGTATAGCATCCTCTTAATAAGTGTTGGTCTATATTATATATATATATATATATAAGTATATCCGAGTATATACTAGTATATATACACACATGTTATCAATATATTACATGTATAACCCCTAAAAATTGACGTGTTTGTAAGGGCTCTTAAAATTTAGAAAACAAGTAGGTACTATAGACATGATATACTTGACGAACTATAGAACGTTTATAAAAAAAAATTGTATTCATGTAATTACTTTAAATATCAGTTATAAATTATATATAATTATTTTAAAACTTGTTTGTACAAAACATGATAATCGCTACAACTTGGGACAGTTAAACGAATATTACGTTAATTTACCGTGGCTACACAGTATTTTAGATAATTGACCTTTATTTTTTTGTATCACTATCTATACAATATTATCTATCGACTCAATGTGATAAAACTGCTAAAAACAAAAATTATAACTATGTAAAACATATATTATATTTTTCACATTTCTCGATATTTAATAGCCCTCAGAAACTCCATTGATAAGTTATATTATGCATCAAATTATTACCTTTTATTATAACTTATGATTTTTGGATAAATATGTCTAGTTTCAAATAAAAGAAACGGAATTCAGTTTCATCAACATTTAAACATGGTAGCTATGTATTATATTTTTTACGTGTAATACAACTTGAGACACCCATATTTTGAAATAAATTCCTATTAATGTTTGTATAAAATTGAAATAACCCTGGGAACAATTTAATGAGGGAATTTTAGTTCATACAATTATTTATTAAAATATATGATTTAAAAGGTCAATTAAGTTTTTTTTCCATTTTTTTCATCAAAATTGTTTTTTTTTTTAAGTATTTGTATGTCCCATCTTGTAATATAGATAAGTAACTTGGGATATAAGGCAAAATGAGTGTGGTGTCCCAAGTTGTAGAATCCTTCATACAACTTGGAACAAAAATAAAAAAGTACCTAAGAATTAAACTCCAATAACTAAAATTATAAGTTAACTAATTTATAGATCAAGAGTAAACTTTTTACACCAAAATTAGCTTTGTAACTATAAAATTTAATTTTTTAAGTTATATAAGTTTAAAGTTGAAAACTGTCCCAAGTTGTAACATTTGATGGTACCTATGTAGTTTTTGATAAAAATAACTATGGTGAAATCACATAACAATTTTTTTTTAAGATTAATTGATTTTTTAATTTTTAATTTATTTGTTGTTTCTTATTACAGAAACAATGCTGTGACTCCGGAACAGAAACTACTGCTTACATTGAGATACTATGCTACCGGATCATTTCTAGCTGTATGCGGTGACTTCGTAGGAGTTCATAGGTCTACAGTGAGTCAAATTATACGGCTAGTGTCTCATGAATTAGCTTTATTAAGATCTAAATTTATCAATTTTCCTTCAACTTCGGCAGAAGTAGATGTAGTGCGGCAGAAGTTTTTCAATATTGCTAAGCTTCCAAGATGTGTAGGTGCAATTGATTGTACCCATGTACGAATTATATCACCAGGGGGATTAGATGGCGAGATTTATAGAAATCGAAAAGGTTATTTTTCGATAAATATACAAACTATTTGTGATGCAGATCTCCGGATACAAAACATAGTATGTATATTTCCAAGAAGTACACATGATTCCACCATATTCAATCACTCAAGAATTAGGGGTGGATTTGAGAGAGGTGAAATGGGGGATAGTATTCTTGTTGGTGACAGTGGTTATCCTTTAAAGACATATTTAATGACACCTTTCCTAAATCCTAATAGCGATGGACAAAATATATACAATGAGGCACAAATAAGAACACGTAATGTAGTGGAAAGAAGTTATGGTGTTTGGAAGAAAAGATTTCCGGTATTAACTGTTGGTATAAACATGAATTTACAATTCGTGGAAAGTATTATAGTTGCAACTACTGTACTGCATAATATAGCTTGTTATTTTGGTGAACAAATCCCAAGGTCATCCCATCAGTTAGAACGTGTAATTGATACGAGTACATTCAGTTCAAGAAAAGCTGGCAACAATTCCAACAATGATGCAACTTTGCAAAGGAATAACCTTGTTCGATATTATGAAAGTTTATAAATGTATTAAAAATATTAACATGATATTATGTGTACAAAATATATTTTATTTACAAATTATTTATTTGTTGTTTTTAATTTTCTGTTCTAAATTGAACTTTTCTAAATTTAATATTTCAATTCGTAGCTGTACTTCCTTCTCATGTAATTTCACTAATCGTTCTTCCCTCTCCATTCTCGCCTCGCTCTCCTCCTTCATCAATTTTAATTTTAACGAGCTATGTTTGATGAATTGTTCTTCTTGTAGCTTAACAAGTGAAATTTTTCCAGATGCCCATGATGACATCTGGTCATTAAGACGTGTCTTTTTTTTTTATGGTAATATTGGCTCTATAACAAAAATTAAATTAAAATAAATCATCGCATTCAGGAAAATAATAATTCTGAGCAGAGGTTTTTTATCTACATTTATATGTACATCAAATGGTAGTTTTTCTATACGCTTAGGGAAACTACTGGGAAAAGCATAGAAATTTAGTACTTATTCATCAGGTTACAAACTAATCAGAAAAAAATGAATATGTTAGTATTGTACAATAGTGTCTAGTATGTATTAGTGAATATCTTTAAAATCTGTTTGTATATTAATATATTGTTACAACTATTTCCAAAATAGGTTCTTTATATCAAATTTTGAAATGTATACTAGTATAATTAAAATGTATACAGTGTCGGCCTGGCACCCAAAGGGCCCAGGATGCGATTCTTCCAAAGGGCCCCGAAATTTTTCAATTGTATTTTCAATTATGCACAAAAAAAAAAATTATATTTTATATTTCTAAAGTTTTTTTTTATAATTTATAATATTGTAAATTAATTTGAACAAAAACAACAGAAGTTAAAATATAATTATAAATTAATCTACATGAGTAATTTTTTTAGTTCAGCGAAAGAATTTGCCACTGTATCTATCAAATTTCCAGTATCGATTGATAAATCTTTTTTTACAGCCATTAGCATTAATGGTAAAAGATGCTCTTGATGTAATGTCGACCGAAGTTTTGTTTTTATTATTTTAAGCTTTGAAAATACTCTTTCACACGTAGTTTGAGTAGTCGGTAAAAGCAGTACAAACTTATACAACATAAATAAATTGCAGAATAAATTAGATTGGGATGAGAGTTCTTGCAGAAGAGAATATGCACAATAAAGACATTTATTATATTTATGACACTTTATTTGTTCGGACTCATCAAGACACTTTCATCTTTAATATCGCTATTTTCATTATTACGTATATTCACTTTTCAATGATATTGTTTTTACCACAGTTTTCAACACAATATCATTTACTGAAACTGATGGTATAAGACATTTATACTGATCAGCAAACTGCTTCAGTTCCATAACGATAATTTGTTTTCCTAATCCTGCTAATCTACACACTGTATTTAGATAATCCACTGGAAATTGTTCAATTTCTTCAATTAAACTAAAAGATTTAGGATCTAACCAATTCAAATCTTTTAGTAAAAATTAATTTGGTACAAACCGAGATACTATACTATTAGGAATAGTATCCAAAATAGAAAAAGCACTCAATTTAAAATTTTCATAATAAGTTATGTTTCTTGATTCATCTACACTTTTTTCTCCGGATAACACTTTCTTCTTTCTTATACGTTTTGTAGGGAAATCTTCTTGAATATCTATCAAGTCTTCTTCACTAAAAATCATATTTACTTTTTTTGCAAAAGAAATACATTTTGTATATATAGAATTTATGTAGTTATTATTTCTTTTACTTTTAATTTGTTTACGTAATATTTCAATCATACTCCATGCTTGTAAGTAATTAATAGTTTTGGTTTACAAGTACACTGATACAGGTATTGTCACTGCATATATATCAAGCAATAAATTAGAAACAAATACCATCTCAAATTTTGACCAATTACTTAATAATGATTTAGCAATGTACTTGTTCTGAACATTGAATTTACCTTGATAAATTGCAACCAAAAATTCTAATAAAGTCACAACCTTACTATTTTCAATATTACCATAAGAATCAATTATTTGAAAATCCATAATTGAAGACAAGGCCTTATCTTTGCTCCACCATCAAGTGGCTCCCATTTTTTGGAGGCGATAGAGTTTGTCATGTGCATTATGTTTTTTTCCCAGTAACAGACAGCCATGTCGTCATTCTTCTATGAGAATCTATTAAAAATACTGCCGATTACTCAACTAGCCCAAAAAGATCTTCAGCCAATTGTACTTTGGTCGTACTCTCGCTCATTGCCAAGTTAAGTACATGCCCCATGCAGTGAGTATATACTATGTCTGGACTTACCTTTTCATATTGGCCTCACCATCAAATGAACATGCTACAATATCTTTAAGTACTAATCCATGAAGATTTAGTTCGTTTTCTAATAAATTAAAAAGCGCTATATACCACTAGAATCTTCACAAATGACTAAACTCAGTAATCGCTCTTGTATAATGCCATTGAAAATATATCTAATGCAAATTGCAAGTTGATCTATTATGCTTACATCTTGGGTACCTACTGTCAATCATTACACTAAATTTTCTACAATCTTTAATTTCTTCAACATTTTTACCTTGTTTAGTTGCTCCTATAGACTTTTTCATTAATAAAGTGCTTTGATAACAAAGTTATCATTGATCCACGGCCTTTCTTGATCTGGTTTTTTTTCACTTAGTGCAATTGATTTTTCTAAATGTTACAATATTGTGTGTAGAAATCGTAGGTAATTGTAGTGTGTCGTGTTTGTGTCGATATTATCAGCTTAATCTAAATATATATATAAATAATGTTATTGTCATCAAAAGCGATTACTACCAGCGATTACATTACTATATTAAGTATACGGGTATACCCGTCAAAACTAAATACATTATAAATCGTTCTATGGAACAATTTTACTGATTTTACTCGATTTTAGTGACTATAATTTTATTTAGGTACTTTAATTTATTGTTACCATAATATTATCATTAACTCTTATAACTTTATAATTATAATTATTATTTTAAAATATTTTATTATCCGACCTTATAGGTACAAGTATATTCTATAATATTTCAAAAAATGTCAAAAATTTTATAGGTTCTGGTTTCGGTTCGGTTCTTTAAATTATTATTTCGGTTCCGATTCGTGAATATTGTGAATTTTGGTTCCGATTTCGGTTAATACCGGTACGAACCGGTTCTTGAAACTATCAAAATTCAGATTAAAATTTATCAATTATATACCATGGAGTGATTAGGATTTAAAAATTTGTTTAGCCAACTCCAGCAGACAAATATGTTTATTTACAAGTTCTATTTTTGTAATAAAATATACATTTTTATTTTGTGTTAAGTATAGTGATTGAAATTGGTTGAATATTATGTTATTATAATTATAACAAATTATAGAATTTTTAAAATGTGCTGCTAGTGTACCTTGTTCTTTCATACATAAATAATGTTATATTGTAAAAATCACTCTGATAAAAGTATTCTTAAAGGTATATAATATTATAATAATAATGTATTTTATTTTTTATGGACGACGTAGAAAATTTATTTTTTATAATGAATAATTATCGAAAAATTATCATTATATTGACTTTTAAAATTTTCTTTAACTTGCGTGGCGTCCAAAATATCTTACTTTTGATCAATATTACATAGGTACCTATTATAATATAATAATACACTGTTATAAAATAAGTCTCTGCACATGTAAAATGCGACAAAGTTTGAAAGTTCAAAATATATTGCTTCTGCAATTATATGCGATTATATTTGGTAAACATTATTGAAAAAGTACAACTAGGCACTTGATGATAAGCGTTCATTCCCGTACTTCCGAGACTATAGTATGAACGGTAAACCATTCAGACCCGACAACAAAAAAAAACTGCTATTGAGGCAAAACCCTAACTAATAATCACGAAATGAAATTTAGGAATTTTAAAACACCTTAAAAATATTCAGTTGGTCAGATAGAAATTAATCGTCATAAAATCATAAGATAAAAAAAAACTTAATTAATTTTAAACTGTCATAAAACCGTTAAGAATCCAAAAGAACCAACATTTTTAATTTTACATTTTAAAGGGTTCTAGTTCTGGTTCAGTTTCAATGAAATATTAAAATTTTTCCGATTTTTAAAATACTTCCAGGAACCGATTCCAGAACCAGTTCTTATGGATTCGGTATCACTCCCCGAGTTGTACATAATCTACAACTATCGAAGCTTTATAATTTTGATATCAATAGAAAGATGAGAACATAAACTATGATCGTACCTCACCGTTTTGCGATTAATTAATTCTACCATGTTTTACAAACTAGTAAAATGTATAAATAAATCTCATTTCCAAAATTGTATATAAAACACAATTACAAATAAAATATAAAATATTGACGTGCGATCATAGTATATGTTCATACAATATGTACTATTGGAAGTTCGTTTAGGTGTTTTCCACCATGTTTTAAACACGTGTAGTATCCTCTTAAATTAAAGTATTCCAATTATTTTTAAGTTGTTAAAATTATTTTTATAATTAATATTATAATTTCATAAATATTTTTGATTTGTTTGATTTTATTTTTCTTAAAATTTTATAAATATTACCTATAGAAAACCCCTGTAAAAATCCTCTTTAAAAATATGTGGTTGTATAATCTAATAATAATTCCGTGTTATTCAAATTTAACAATAAATTTTAATGTACATAGTCTTCTTAGTCTTAGATGACATATAATAATGATAATATTATGAACAATGTCAAAAATATCGCATCACTTCGTGCAAATTACTTTGATAAAGTAATTGAATTATAATTACGTTACGCCAAATAATAATGTGACGGAATGCTACTGAAAACTACTGCGTTACTCAAAAAAGTAATTGCGTTACATGTAACATCAGTGACACGTAATATTAGTTAATAGATGCTATAACCAATTCAGTTCATCTGCACCCTCGGAGACCGTTAAATTTAAAAATTTTTAGTGATTATTCAAAATGTGAAAACACAGGTAGTGTGTTGCTAATATGCTTTTTTCCAGGTTATTTCTATGGAATACTTCCAAAAAAATACTGATTACCCAAAAATATCCATAATAATATGGAAATTGCACATTGTGTGTATATTACACATTGTTCAACCGATATTTTTAAACACCCGATCTGGTCATACGCGTGGCGTCACCCGAGGGCGCAGATGGACTTGATGGTGTAACGATACAATTTCACTGACTCGTCAATTTATGTCTCTCTCTCAACGTTTTTACTTAGATAGGCATACAGGGGCACAGAATGTGAGATGCGTGTGAATTTTTATAATATTAATCTGTCGGATTCAAACATCTAAAAAGTGTAGTCCAGTTAAAACATCTAAAAATCTAGTCGTGTTAAAACATCTAAAAATACTAGTCGAGTATAAACCATTAATATCACTAGTCGAGATAAAACACTTAAAACATCTAATCGAGTTATATAATTTAAGAATACTAGTTGAGTAATCATAAAATGTAATTATTTTAATGTAATTGCGAATATTCTCTTATTTTATATAAAATTATTACCCTCCAAACTCCGGGTCACTCAGGTGACAGTGTCATTATATTTTATAGTCATATTTTATTTAATATTAATAAATCTTTGTCATCGTTGCTAAATTGTGGTAAATTGTGTTAGAAATGGAGTAAACGCAGGTCATAGTTTCTAGGACTTGTTTAAAATAAATTAGAAAACTTTATTTATATCAGTCTAACGATCCGGTTCAAAAGGCCGGTTAGTGTAGTAAGAAATAGCCAGTCGACTTCTCCTTAAGTGGATAAGATTAGGTATATCATATATGTATCAATAGTCTTTCAACAGACGGGAGACGTATTTTAACGGGTCATACCCAACACTGATTATAAGTAACTATACAGTGTGTAAATGAAAGTAGAAGAATAAAGAAGTGGAGCTCTATAAGAAATTAAAAAATTGCATTCCAAATTTAGTTTTATATAGTTTTATCCCTCCCCCACAACCTCTGTCAACGATTAATGTATTACATAATTTTGAAATATATTCTTTAATAATTTCAATTAAAAAATGTCCCGGTAAAATTTGTAATATTAATATAATTATATATTATCAAATATGAAATAGAGTTGTTGTCGTAAATTACCAAAAAAAAAACCAAGAAATACAATAAATAACAACATGATTAGAATATAATAAATTTAAGTAAATAATAATCAGTGATGAAGAACCCAGGATCACGATTCAATATTGATACATTTGGACGATTTTGGTCAAAAAGTGTATGTCATTTTTTTGACATTTCTTTCGTATACCTATACATACATTTTGTAGGAAATATCAGGTTTAGTAGAATTGTAAAATTTATTTTATTTTTCAGTAATCAGTTTTTGTTATCAATTTATTTGTTAGTGCGATTTTGTACCTATGTCGCGATCGTAGTAGAAAACAAAATATTAACTCTTTTTCGTCTCCTGAATAATTATGAATATTGTAAATATAAAAAAATTATCCCATTTATTTTCTTTAGAATATTTATTTATATTGATTACTTTTAGCTAGGCACGGGCAACTGTTTTGTACCGGTATATAAAGTGTTTTTTTTTTTTTTTTTAAAAAATACTCATATTTTTTAACGGTATTAGAGAAGCTCTGTTCCCTCGGGTCCCCTCTCAATTAAATCGTTGATCAATAATTATTATAGCTGGAAACGGCGGCCTGTGAAGTTAGAACTACATTTTTGACACGACTGTATTGTAAACCTATCCAACAAAATCTGTATTGCGTTTCGTATTGATTATTCTTTTTAGATATGGCTGTGGACACTCGGATTTTTTTCATTCATCCCGCGATTCCCTCATATTGCGTTGAACTCGAAGTCTTAGGATTTGGACCGGGCCAAAAAGGGAAATTTCAAAAACAAAACATTTTCTGTAGTGTACTCGGTTAGAACACCTTCCCAATTTCACAATATTAGGCTCAATTGTTTTCGGACACATTTCCTCAGCGGCAGGACATCCGTCCCACATACACGCAAGCGTTGTAAATATAATTTCGCCTGGCTCGAGCGTGTACGCACTACGCGCCGCCGTCGTCGCCATCTCATCTAATCGAAATTAGAACCGTTCGATCGGCATGCCGTACGCGGCGGGCGGTGGAGGCGGTCAGCCCGTCGCGCCCGTATAGAACGCGTCTATTTTCGGCCGTCGTCGCCACCGCGTCCGGGTGGGTGCGGCGGAGCGGCCGAATAGGCTTTAAATAATTAGACCGTTCGCTTTTTTTTTTATTCGACGGTCGTGACACCAACAGCGGGGCGGGGAAACCACGTGTCGTCGGTCGATCCGTTTTGAACGGCGTCCCGTCCACGCGTATCCGTCGGTCGGCTCGTCGGGTCCGTTTTTAGATCGGTGCGAATGTATAAAAAGAACAACGAGAGAGAGAGAGAGAGAGAGAGTGAGAGAGAGAGAAAAAAAAAAAAATAATAATAATACAGTCAAGACACGCTCGTAACGCGCGCACACGGTCGGCGGTGTGCGTATATGAGACACACGCTGGAGCGTGCAGCGGAGGAGGCGACACGCGGAATTTCCGTCCCGGAATTTGAGTCGGTGAAAAAAAAAAAAAATATATATATATATATATATATACGAGAAACGGCCGCGCGATCGTTTAACGGGTGTAAAAATCGCCGTCGATTTGGCTACGGTCCTCGCGTCGAGCGCGCGCGCACACGACCGGTCGAGTTTATTTGTGTTTTGTAATACGTCGACGACGACGACGATGACGGACGACGGGTCGAAATCGTTGAGGAAAATTCAAACATTAAACAAAGTTTGTTTGTGTTCGGAACTCTGAATTTATGGTTCCGTTCCAAAATTTGTTCCAGAGCGGAACATTTATCAGTTAAGCGTTCCGCTAAACGTTCCGAAACGGAACTTTGACGTTTATTTGTTCCGCTTAAAGTTCCGGAACGGAGCATTGATCAGTTAAGCGTTCCACTAAACGTTCCGGAACGGAACTTTAACATTTAATTGTTCCGCTTAAAGTTCCGGAACGGAGTATTAAACAGTTAAGCGTTCCACTAAACGTTCCGGAACGGAACTTTAACATTTAATTGTTCCGCTTAAAGTTCCGGAACGGAGCATTGGTCTATTATTGCATTTTATTATCCGTTTTATTTTAAAATAATTATTGAAATAACGCATATCCCGGTGCGTCTTATAATTCGTATAATTAAACCTGAAAACTATTTATTTGTCGTTGTTACCTACCCAACGTGGTGTTTCACAGCAAATCGAGGGATATTTTCGATTGAAGCGAAGCGGAGCGATATTCGAAAGCGTGGCCCGTCCTCCCAGCTTTTTTACGACATCTTTTTTTTAAAAGT
>JAIPRL010004887.1:0-35259 GCA_025469235.1 Pemphigus obesinymphae | reverse complement strand
AAAAAAATCACTTTTGTGTTGGTAAAAATTTATAAGACATTAATTTTACAAAATCTTGGGTTACAAAAACCCAACTAGTATAGGACCAAAAAAATCCGGGACCCAACTAGTGTAATACCAAAAAAAATCCGGGACCCAACTAGTGTGGCACCTAAAATAATCCAGGACCCAACTAGTACACTACTGGGATTACCCCCTGGTGTTCGGGACCCAACTAGGATGCTCCGAAAAATATTTCTGAACCGTTTCCGAAAGAATCTTGAAGCACTGCAACAATGGCTGTTTGCCCGTCCATTATTATAACAATTATAAACGAATAATAATAAGATATAATAGGATTATAGATTACGATTGGCCATGTACCTTTTTCAACATTACAACTATGTATGTTTTAACTGACCACGTTTTTAAAACGATGTCGGCATGTCGTTCGTTGTTGCGTATATGGTACGATTATTTTTCGACTTTTAAATTGTAACTGTGAGAAGAGCGATGAAGCTATTGATCTTATAACGATGTTCATTTTTTTATTTTTCTGTATACAATCGATCGATTCGACCAGAATCCGGAGTCCAGTAGGAGCTTTAGCGTTGGTATGGTATCGATTATAGGAAATCGGTTCTAGATGGTACTCAATATATTTTAGCGATAGCATATTTAGCGATTATTAACGTAGTTTCCTTAGGGTTGAAGAAAAACGTTCTTCTTTCATGCGGTGTATAACTATGGTGTAAATACGGTGTAATTACCTATATTTATTCAAGGGGAAATGGAGCATAGAAATTAAAAACCCGGACGAAGACGGGTATAATACAGTTAGTATATATATTATGTTTAAAATACAATTCAAGAAGAGCTTTTATGATAAAAAAAAAATTATAAAACGGTGTACTTATATCCGTTCGTAAATGTGTAGTATTTACAAAATCAAATTTACGTAAATAATTCTATGTGGATGTGCAAAAACTATATATTTTACGTAATCACATAGAATGTATAAATTAGATTTTATAAATATCATCTCATCATACATTTACTATGAATCTTGTCAAAATAATTTCCGATTATTAACCCGTAAAATTCTCAAAGTGTGCCATCTAGAAATCAATAACATATTTATAAGTACACATGCGATATACATTAATATAGCCACGCGAATGAATGTTGCGGTTAGGTATATATATTATAATAAGAAAAATTGTTTATACGTAAGTACCAATAACAAATTAAATATCGAAATATAAATATTTATAATATATCATTATTGCAATGTGTTATAGGTTCTTTAACCCATAATAGTGACGTTTCTTTAATTACTTATATTAAGTATACCTACTTAAAGAGATTTCGTATACTATAATATACAATAATATAATTGATACCTACTCTATATCTAGTTGACGTTTTTGAAAGATTATTTATTAAATCTCTTTCACAAAAAAGAAAAAAAAATTTTAATTAAATTACACTCCACGCGCTCAATATTGATTATTCAATTATTACATCGGGTAAGTAACATAATGGCAAATTAAATGCATTTCTTTCGGTTGTACTTATAAACCAAGGCGGGTCACTAAGTTTTTTATTATTCAATACTAAATTTACCCACTTATGTGTATTTTAGTTGCACGAGTAAACAATTTTACATACATTTAGTACTTTTATAAAATTACTATTTATTACCTTATTTATATTATAGAACCATAGATATATTATAGAAATTATTATACTCATATAATATAATATTTAGTAGGTATAGGCCTATGTATAGAACATAGAAATATAAAAAATAGTATTATTTAAAAATACAAGAGTTATTATACTCGTATATTATTGTTGTTTATAATAAATTGTATCATAAATATGTGTACACTGTACAGTATTTTTAACATTTCAAAGTATACCTATACTAAAGTTACTATACAGTACCACTTCCCAAGGGACAGTCAAGTCTTCAAGCTTGATGTTTCTTATAAAATAAAAGTAAGTACCTATTTAATTAGTTTCTTGTCATGATTGAACTATAGTAATTCAATAATCAAGTTGATTAAAAAAAAAAAAAAATGTTATTAATACTTATTTTAATTTTATAAAATCAACTTTACTCTTAAATTGTAAGATAAATAGGTATAAAGAATTAAGATTCTAAAGACGGGGAAAAAATTATTATAAAAAGATTATTATGTTGGAAATGATGCGCTCTTTCATTCATATAGTGTTTATTTTTAATGTAAAAGTTGTCGATTCGAAGTAATATTAAAAAAGTTGAACTTTTAGTTATGTTTTTAATGTAAAAGTACTATCGCCAGTGTTTGCAGGGCCCCTGGCGGATGCTAGAAATTCTGGTCTACTTTACAATAGACATTTCGGCGTCCTTATACTCTAGAATGTCCATGATATTATTATATCAAGTTTTGTAGGTATATATGAATGTCTAATATGGTTTCATATAACGATAGTTTAATACATTTTAAAAGCGATTTTATAAACTATTATAAATATTGATCTAATCCCTTTCAGTACCTAAGGTCTTAATTTTTACTATTAAAATATTTTCATCAATCTAGTACGTAAATGGTTTTTATTTAGCACTATTAGCAGTAATGAAAATAATAGTAGAAATCAATCTTAAAAGGACGACACACACCCGAATTTTAAGGGGTTTTGTATAGGCAATTTTTATATTAAAAAAAAATTAAAATCCAACAGTATAAAAATATTTATATATATTTTTATAATGCCTAGTTTAAAAATGGTCTTGTTTCAATACCATTTTAATTGTTGTGTAATCACGATATTTGTTAAAAAAACATGTTTAAACATTTTTCATTTTTATCAGTATTGTAGAACGATGAAAAACGATAAACGAAATAGAAAATAAATAAGAACAAAATTATCTAGCGACTGATGGAGCCGATTTTTGATATATGAATTTTTTACGTTTTATGAGCTGTTAAAGAAAATAAAAATACTTTAAAAAAAAATATTTATTATTATTAATTAAAAATTATAAATAATTGAATAAAAATGTAATATATTATTATCATTATTATTTTCTTTAAAATTTAAGATGAAAGGTAATGATATCAAGAAAATTGGTACATGGACTGTCAGAACATTTTCGCAGACAGGAAAACTAGAGAACCTAAAAGTTGAGAAAGAATTAAAATAGATATTTTGACTTTTGAGCGTCTCAGAAATGAGATGGCTTAAATCAGAAAATTTTTGGACAGGGGAATACAGAATAGAAGAAGATACTCAGGAACAAAAGAGGGAAGATGGGTACAAGAGGAGTAGGAATAGTTCTTAAAAAAAATTAGGACACAACGTGAAGGGATATATGCATTATAGCCACTGAATAATTCTAGTCAAATTAGACATTAAACCAATAGATACTGTGATAATTCAAGTCTATATGCCTACCTCAAAAGAAGAAGACGATGAAGTAGAAAGAATATATGAGGAATTAAATGGTTTAATAAAGACTGTTAAAAGAGAAGAAAATCTTATAATCCTAGGAGACTTTAATACCACTGTGGTGGGAGGGAAAGAAAATAATATTGTCGGCAAGTATGGACTTGGAATTAGAAATCCAAATCTTATTAGAGTTTTGTATACGAAATAATATTGTACACACACTTCCAATATCACAAAAGAAGATTATATACATAGCAAGCTCCCGGTAATGTAAGAAGAGCACAAACAGATTATATACTTGTAAGAAGAAGATACAAAAATCATATCAAAGACAGTAAAAGCTATCCTGGAGTAGATATTAATAGTAACCATAACCTGGTTATGATGCATTGCGAACTTAAGTTTAAAAAACTACAAAAGAAAAAAGGTAAGATACACTTTCAACTAACAAATCTAAAAGTGGAGGAGATTAAAAATGCATACAAAGAAAGAACGGATAGAGCTATAATGGAGACTTATGACATACAAAGTACATTAAGCATAATAGAAAAAAAATGAGGAAATATAAAACAATGCATATTAAACAATGCAGAGGAAATTATAGGAAAATTAAAAGAAACTAAAAGAAAAGAATGGATAAACGAAGAAATCCTGGAAAATGATTGATGAAAGGAGGAGATATAAAAATGTTACAGACCAAAGAGGGGTGGAAAAATACAGGTAATTGAAAAATGCAATAAATAGAGAATGAAATAATAGCAAGGAAGTATTCTTGAATAATATCTGCCAGGATATTAACAAAGCGTTAAAATTAGGACTAATGGATAAAGCGTAGGAAGGGTTAGAAGATTTTTTGGAAAAAGAAAAGTTAAAACATCAAGTATTGAAAAATCAAATGGTAATATTAGGTATATATGAAGAAGCAGAAGTAGCAAAATGTTGGAAAGAGTACTTAGAACAACTGTATCGAGAACAATAGACACAGAGATAGAAGAAGACGTGTCAGAGTGATATGAAAGAAGCAGAACAAAGTATATTGAGAGAAGTGTTTGATAAGGCATTATTGGAGTTAAAGAACAAAAACGCACCGGGAGTTGATGAAATTCCCGCGGAACTTATAAAAAGTTGTGGAGAAAATACCAAGTGATTTTACAAAGTGCATAATTGTACCAATTCTAAAGAAAGCAACGGCAAAACTATGCACATTAAATATTATGTATAAATGTTGACTCTGCGATTACTAAGAGATTACTAATATTTTTAGTTATAGAGCATATAAACATGTTTTAATACTGTTAAAAATTAAAATGGTTATGTAGCATTCTCTTAACAATAAATAAATATAATTAATATATAGATAAATAATATTATAATACCTATAGGTAATTCGTTTCAATGTTGTATTCGTATAATTATTATAAAAAATTGTGAACAGTCGGTTTGGCCGAACCACTATTGTATACGCATGTTAGAATCAATGGTAAATCCTGAGTTAGATTTTTTTTTTTTGAGGGGGGGGGCAAAAGTCTGAAATTTTATAACATTTTAAGATTATTGTATAATTAATCACATAAAGTATAGTAAAATACAATATAAAAAAGGGATCCGCCACTGGTTAGAATTGTTAAAGCTGTACAATTTTGAATTTGAATGAAACCACCTTTGGAAAGTAGGTATTATTTGTATTCAATTTTCTATCAATAAACACTTTATTCTAAAACCTGTTCATTCTTCTATTTGTTCAGAATCTAATATAATGCATCTTCTATAATCTAAAATAATATGTTTCATCTATATCCTTTAGTTTTGTCACGATAATTAAAAGTACTCCTGAGAATGTTCATTACCTATAGGTACATCATTATTATTTCTAATTCGATCCATTTTAATATAAATATATTCTAATTACATAAAATAATAAAATATTTTATCCAATCATCACATAAATATTAATTTTTCGGTAGAGAATTTTATCTATAGTTTGGACCTACATTGAGAAGGTAATTTTTTGATTTTTTCGATAAACAGGAAAAACCAGGGGGAAACGACCAAAGAATTGAAAAATGAGTTATTCCCTTGTAACTCTGGAAAATGTTGCTTAGAAATTTGAAATGTTCACAGTATTTGACTGATATAAGTACACATGTCATATATTTTTCAAAATGTTTTTTTTTTTACTAATATTAAATAGTATTTAAAATACCTATGTATATTAGATATACTGAAACTTCGCTCAGTCATTTTTTATAGGTAATAATAATGTTAATTTTAATAATTAATACTCAAAACAACTTATTTTATTGAATTAAATCTAAATAAACCAATTAATCATACATGTATTGTGTAGGTACCTACTGTAAAACGTTATTTAAAAATGGGTAATATCGTCATGCATTTTTTCGTGTAAACAAATTTTTCGTAATTTTTATTTTAAATGCCCCAAAAAAAATGTTATTCGTCAAAAATTTTAGGTCTTTTAAATTAAGTTAAATTAATATGACAATTTTATAAAATTGTATTAGTCTTAACGTTCTACGTTTCAAAATTAAAATTAAAAATTTTATAAAATAGAAATTAGATAAACAAGATATATTTTCAAAAAAAAATTTAAAGTATTATTTATATAAAGAGCCAAAATAAATTTTATTTATAAAAGGTTATTTTCAAGTCTTAAAAAGTATTAAAATTTGAATTTCAATTATATAGTGAAATTAAATTGTATTGGTAACTTTTAGATTTTGAGTGAACTGTGAAGCGAGGAATGTATTAGTTCACATCATGTATGTTTTTAATATCTTTGTATATTTTTTCAGATAGAAGGAGTCGAACGGGGATTGTACAGTAAAGATATTTTTTGATAGCAAATTGATTCTATTGTTAGTTTTTGAAAGAGATACCAGTAGAAAACCTTCTTAAGCGTAAAGAAAAACTATTTTTTTTTTAATGGAAATATTTTATAAATGTAGAGGAAATAATATAAAGGAATTATTTCAGTTATAGATAGGTAGTAGAAGTTCGACCATCGAATTTTCGGTTCACGGACAGGATAGTGTATTATCATTTTAAATTTGAAAGCAAAGATAAATCATTACATTCATAAGACGATTCTGAACAAAGTTCGGTATAATAATATACTAAATTTAAAAAAAAAAACATAGTTTACCACTAAAATTTTATTTGTTTTTCCTAATTCCCCCCTACATTATTTTATAAAATATTTACGTTATAAAAGGAAATTTTTCTTTTTAAAGAAATTACTGAAAAAATCGAAAAGTAGCAATTATAGCAGCGTCAATAAATCCCGATGGTTTGATAAAATAATTAACATAATGGCTTGTTACCAATTATCATTAGTTTTTAAATTTAAATTAACATTATTAAAAATATATAAATATGTATTTATTTAAATTTTTATAATGTAATGCACATAAGATAACACAAGATACATCATACGAGTACAAATAAATTATCTGCAGGTATATCAAAATATTTTAAAATGCATTTAGAAAATTCAAAAGTTTTAAAACTAGAATGTAATTATGTTTCTGACAGTAATTAAAAAGTGTTTCAAATAAGTGCGTTATTGATAAAGTTAACAAAAATTAATATACTTACTTAAATTGTCTAAAAGGAACTATGTGAATATAATGTCTATTGATTAAAACTATATGACATAGTTTTTTTTTCATTTGATTTTAAATAATAAATGATCTAGATGTTCAACTAGTAGGTGAAAATTTTATAAACTTTGAAGCCAAGAAAATTAATTACATTTTTTTGTAAATTTTCTATTTGCAAGGAAAAAATCAAGATAAAAGTGAAATTGACAATATACTTAGTTGTTGTAAATGAAATTTGATCGTGGTTATTTTAATATTATTTAGAAAATAATAATCTAAGAAACTTTAATTTATTTCTACCAATCATTTATTATGTAAATTTAATAATACATAGACAAAACATAGTCAGGGGCGTACGCAAGGAGGGCTAAGGAACTGATCCTCCTTTTGCGTGTATAATGTTTTTTTATGTTTTATACTATCAATGTTATATATATATATATTATAATATATATTTTGAACAATATATTGTTATACGACAAAAAAACAACTACTTTATTCTTTCAAGAATAATCTTGTGCCTACTAATCATTTATTTATTTTTTCAAGCCATCCCCATTAAAAAATGATGTACGTTATTAAACATAGTTACTTACTAACCAATACGATTATATGAAGACAATCACACAAATTACGAGTATAATCTTCATCAATATTTTTAGTAAAATAATGTTTTTTTATTTATAATATAATATGACGTAAATGTAAATGTATATAATTTAACATACTTATATATATATATATATTTTGTTTTTGTCAAAGTTTTGGCGATAAACAATTATATAATAAGTTTTAAAGTTAAATCAGTTTAAAAACGGTGAATCTATTTACAGTAGCATTTAAGACATTAAATGCCTGATTTTGTGACAACATATAACTTGTTTTAATGATTCTAGAAATTGTTCTTGAAATAATATTATTTTATTTTATAAAACGATGTTTTATTAAAATTATTCATGCATACTTACTGTGTTCGAGATAACTGGAGACACTAGGCATATTATCTCCTCAAGTTTTTTATTAATTTGAATTTTTTTTTTTTTATGCAATAGAAGACATAAATAAAATACAATTTCATATTTTTATAATTTTGACTCTTTTGGATTTACAGATTCGCAGTAAAATTTCGTTTTTCAACTACCATTTTATACATGAGATTTAGACTAGTTAAATTTTTATATATAAACCATAGCGTTGGGAACGTTTACTTAAAAATGCAATTCGTTCACGTTCACATCCAATGCGTAAAAAATTAAACCATTCATGTTCACGTTTAAATGTAGATACTTATTTAAAAAGAATAACTTTACATTCACGTTCTTTACAAAAATTAACGCGTTCGTCTGGTCGTTCATTTTAATTCATTAATTATTAACGAAATACAATTTTTCTTATATATTTACCAAATACTACCTATATTCTTATAGAAGTCTACGAAATTGGACTTTTAAGAAAGATACCTACTATATTTTTATAATTATATTTAAATGTGATAGGGTTTATAGTGAAATGCAAATATACTTTAGATTAATTTGAACGACCTGAAAATCGGTCAAATTCCCAAAAATTATGAACGTCGTAAGTCACGTTATATTTGACAGAAACGAGTGGTGTTAACATGTCGTTCACAAAATATAAACGGAAACGAATGAACGTGAGTTCATGGACGTCGTTCTTTCGAAACACTGATAACACATGGTTCTAATACCAAAATTGGAGTGATACAAATTATTAAAGGATTTTTAAGAAGGGCCTATTGGCCTGACAAAAAAAAATTTCCGGCCTACTATATTGCCCCAGTCTGCCCCTGCCAATTAGAACCAATTTGCTATAAATAAACTTCATTGTAAAACTAACTATATTATAGCTTTTTCACTCCCCTCAGAATCTAAAATAAAATTGCCATGGTTTCCTATATCTATTTATTTATTTTATTTTATTCTAATTTTAGTGTAATAATAGTTAATAATATAATATAATAATACACTATCCTGTCTGAGGACTGAAGGGATGATGGACCAAAACTTCCATCATCTGTATCGGGGAGTTTTCGGGATGACTCATTTTTAACGATAAGATTATATATTTGAATCAGTAGTTAATTATTACAATTTATCCACAAAATTTAAAAAAAATTTATACGAACGATAAATGATTATTAAGCCAATAACCTCAAAGATTTACTCGGAATTTAAAATATGTAAGTATTATATACGTATTTATACGTAGGTGGTATCTAAGTACCTTGATATATATTTTAATTAGTTATACAATACAATTGATTAACTTTTATTATATCTATGCAGGATTTACATAGTTTTACATAACAGAAAAATATTAAATAATATTTAGATTTATTCAGATAGGCATATTATACTTCTTGGAGAAATAAATAAAATGTTTTATTAGAAACATAATCATTTTTTCAAACAGGGCTCGTCCCTTCTAGATCCATCATTCAATAATCATTATTATTAAATATCAAAATAATTGGGTTTAGTGAAGTTTTGTTTTTGATTTTCCTAGTAGTTTTCTTAAGTGTAAATGAAAACTACATATTTTGTAATAGAAATAGTTTATAAATGTAGAGAAAATAACAGAATAAAAAATATAGTAATCATAATTAATTGTTTTTTTTTTTCAATAATATTATAACAAAAGCTTTTCTCAGAATCGTCTTTCGAATTTAATGATTTATCTTTGCAAATCAAATTTAAAATAACAATATTATACATCAACGTGTCTAAGGACCGACAGAACTTCTACCATATGTATCAGGACGACTTTTTTTTTAGTGATAGAACTACATTTGAAAACCCCATATAATATATATTGAAATCTTATTACATGTTAACATTTTCAATATGTGTTATAGTTTAAGTAACCAAAAATTTATGGCATTTCAAAACATGTGTTTTTTGTGTTTATTCTTTTTGTGTACAAGTTTTTGAATACAATATTTAAAAGAAGTATTCCAATACCTACTTAATATAATTTTATAATTCTTATATCTATTATGTATGATTAAAAATTGGACAATTCTGCCATTTTTAGAAATTTATAGTAGATATCTAGAAAAATGTTAAAAACTACCTATTACCCACCTAAAAACTATGAAAATATGACTATACTAAAACAGTTTTTAACTTTATATCTATTTCTGTGTTATTTTATTATACTTAAAAAAACAACAATCCTACATATAATGTATAAGTATAGTAAAACTATATAAATAAAAGTATAGAGTGGATTTGTGAAAAAGAAACTTTAAATTTGTTTATATTCTCGTGAGTTTTAAGTTTTGACTTATTATTACAACATTTATTAAAGTTCAAAAGATTTTAAGTCAAATTAAGTTAAATCTTTATAAATATCTCTATTGTTCCGTTCAAAATCTAAAATTAAGAAAAACCGATGAATTTACCGGTTTAGTTGACAATTCTGTGTAGGCAATTATATTCGTGTACCTATCTATACCTATACCTATCTAGTTTAATTAGTTGCAAGTTTATTTTAATGTTTATCAAAAGTAAGTATTTTTCTATTTTTTATACATTTAATGTATCTATTCGAGCAGGTACATAATATGTATTTATATTAATACATTATAATTAAAATCAAATTTTACTTACATCGACGCGTTTGTATAATGTTGTAAATATATAATGGTTCTATTGTTGATCAAACATCGATTCGAAACATGGGTAGGTACGTATCTGTATAATATTATTGTTTTGAAAAATAAATAAATGAAAATCTAATAAAAAGTGTATAAAAATTTTATAAAAGAATAACAAGTAACAACAATGCACACAATTTATTAAAAAAACATTAAAATATAAATTGTAGATGTATAATAATAGAACTGTTCAATACGTAAACACACATGTAAGTATATTTTATTTCAGAAGGTATAGACGTCGTGGTTCTTTCTATGGCACACTGTAACTATTTATCATCACTAACTTTAATACTATATAGCTAAAAGATTAACTGATCAAGCTCACCGGTTCCTGGTCCATATCGCGACGTCCATTGGCCCCCTCTACTATACCGCGTCCTTGGGCAAATATAATTTGTGACCTGACCTAATGCACATGAAAAATTTTAAATGCTAAACTTATTCTAAATTTTTTTCGATAATAACAACGAATATTTTTTTTCACTCCGTCTCTCACTATAATTTTATTATTATTATTATTATTATTATTATTATTATTATTATTATTATTATTATTGTTATTATTATTTTATGAATTATTATTGGAATAGGTATTTTGTAGTATCAAGTTTAAAAATTGAACGATGTTTGTTTAGGTATATGCTTTTATGGTTTTATTATGTATAGGTATGTTATATTCCATAATAATATGTATTTCGCAATATAATCAGAGTTTATTTGGCAAACCCAGACATAGTATATATTATATTTTATTATAAGTAGTGGTGTCTGTGAAGACTGGGTTTTAACATGGAGAGGGGATGTGTAACATTAGTCTTATTTCTCCTTCATAGTTATAATAATTAAAAAATTAAAAAATTAAGCAATACATTTTTAATTAACAATACCCCCTCCCCTCAAAGTCAGATTATGATAAAATTATAAAATGCATATCATACGTAATACCATATAGGTAAATTAATTATAAATACTATAATAATGCTAATATACCTTTATAGGCAATATGATATACATCTATCTGGTAATATTATATTATATACCTAATTATAACCTATTTCAAATTCAATATTTTTTATTAGAAAAATTAGGACTAGGATTGTATGTATATATATATTATGACCTATGTCATCAAATACTACATATCATCTAGGAACATTAAATAAGTTTAGGTAAGTATATTTATACTTGGTAATGATAATTTAGTAGATATATAAAAAAAAATAATTTAAAAAACTTATTATAATTGCGGTACCTACTTAGGCACGTTACCTATTTTCTTTAACAATAATGAAATATGTTCTAGCTATGTCTTTGTCTTCGAAAAACAATACAATTACAATTTATAATGTCTGTTTGTTTATTAATACTCTGTATGACATGAATCGTTCATTTAAGTTAGGTTGGTATAGTTTTATAACCCGACTTAACTTTAAATGAAACTTAACTTGTGCCCTATAAAATTCATAAAAGTTGGTATATTATTTATATTATTATGTTTCAAGTACCTATATTATACCGTTCATTTTTCACATAGATCAAAAAATGTATTATAAAATATTACATAATCTAAAAACCAAAAGATTTAATAATTGTGACATCGTATTTTCATTATGTGACAATATACTTATATGAATACCTATCTATATGAATATAGTATCTCTTATAATATTGTATCAATATCGTGTCCACGTTTTGATGACGATTTTCGAAGTTTTTAACGTTAAAATGTTTATAGAACTCACGGATATTATTATTATTATATCTACTGTAATTATTCATGATATATGCGCAGTAATCGCGGTATACAAAATAGACGAGCAGTTCGAATATTATTGTAATGTAAAATTATTTGTGATTAGGGTCGGCCCGGACTTACCAGAACAGTATATAATATGATATCCGTTGGACGTCCGTGTAATTTATCAGCGACGTGTTCGTATATCTGTTATAACTATTTCGCATGACTGTATGTATATGACATGGATGACTGGGGTTGATATTTATTTGCAAGACTGGGCAAGTTAGTCACAATTTCTAACTAGTTAGAAGTTAGAATATTAAAAAAAAAAAAAAACTAACTAGTTACATATTATATAAGTTACTTTAAAAGTTTATGATATATATAGTAACTATTAGTTAGATTATAGGTTGGTTGATTAAAACACCAACTAAGTTAGAAAAAAGTTACTAAAAAATAAAAGTAAAATAAATTATTTGATATAAAACGAGACCGTCTTGGGCATAATTAATAAATAAATTACCACGATTCGTTATTGATTTTTGGATTTTTGTATTATAAATTAAATTCAAACGTGAGCGCCTAATATTATAAATAAGGTACATATAATAATAATATTATATACACTAATACTATATATAGCGTACCTACGCGTTCAGGATGGCTTATTTTGTATCGCCTAGTGCTAGAATTTCCAAAATGTGTACCAGTCTTAAACCAGTAAAAACGCCCCCACTGGTCCTAGGTAAATACGCATTAATAGAATGATGTTTTAAAAACCACCTATACTACGTATTTTTAAAACTCTGGGAAATTTCTGGGATTACTCTGTACTACTGAAAGCGGAAAGAAATATTATTATAGAAAAAAAAAAAAAATTTAAAAAAAAACCGTTTATTTCTGTCGATTGGGATTTTTAAGAATTTAAGTACACGTCATGATTATTATACACATATGTATATTATGCGAAACACGTTTCCCTTTGGGCGGACAGACGCGTGCGTGCGCGGTTTCAACGTATAGTTTAGACGTGTTATATTATTATAAATTATTATAATAGTTGTTTCGAGACGAATGCTGGTCCGAATTCAGCGGAGATCGACTTTAAAATATTACATTTTACATCTATCAGTCAGGCAATAAGCTATATGATAATATTAATAATATATTCGTATCATTTCAATACCGTCGACATAGGTATATAATATATGGATGGCAAAATAATCATGTATTATAAATCCGTAATGGATACCAAAATGTATAGTATTTACCAGTATATCGGTATATACCGATAAAATTCCGAAAGTTTGTATATTATGTTTGTTTGTCCGACTTTGATAGAAATCTGTATTTATACCAATCAACCGTTAGCAACATTTTGGAAACAAACTCGTCGCCGTGGAAAGAAGTAAAATACATTATTGTCACACATTGTAATTAATACAATTAATTATTTTGTCAATTTTAATAATCCTCATTATTGGTAGTAATAAATAATTATAGATCGGTTTATTTAATAACCTGTAATTATTTAATATAAATGTAATAGACAGAAACAGAAACAATTTATTTCCAGGCGGATATAATCAAAAATATTGACTGTTTATAAAATATATTGATACGAATACCTACTATAAATTGTTATGGCATATTGATAGGTAGAAATAGAAATTAGGTATGTAAAAAAAAAAAAAAAAATATTAACATTTCTGTGTTTCGCGAGTAATTTTGAGATATCTACGTTTTAATAATAATAATAATAATAAAAAAAAAACAAATGATTATGTTCGTTTAAAATAGATAATTTTTTACTAATATTTAAAAAGTATCTATTGTTGTAAAATATATAATTAATAATATTATTAAGAGTACTTGTTATATGTGTATATTTAAGAGAGGAAAATGGATACAAAAATGTATTCTGGTCGTATTCTGGTTAGTAAAATATAAATACAAAAAACATTTCGAATTAAGTATACTGTCATTACTGTATAACATAATTAATTAAGTACCTATATAGAATGCAATAACTTTCAAAAATGTATTCGAAAAGAAATCGTGCCAAAAGTCAACCAATAGTTGCAAATTTGTTGTCTGTGACTTGACTGATGATGATGAAAAACCCGTGGGTTATGATATATCGTATTATCGTGCACGGAACAAGTGATTTTATGTGTATAAACTGATGTTTTGATGAATTAGGTGTTTGGGATGATTTTTTATAGGATATGTAATATGCGTATTGTAAATATATCATGTTATACCTATATAGCCTATATAGGTATAAATTGCAGTTGCAATATGAGGCCAGTAAAAAATATTTTAAAAATCATTCGAGAATAATAGAAAATTAATAGTATTTAAATTTGAATTGGTCAATGCCATTTATGATGGAGGAATAGTTTTTGCAGTAAGTGTGTATTTTTTTATAGTTTATATATCTAGTTTTATACCTATATATGTAGTGCGAGCAAGGTCGTATCTGGAAGCTTAAATATAATATTTTTTTGTAGTCAACCTTTACTAAAACTAAATATTATATGATGTGTTTTTTCATTTTGACGATTAATACTGATTTTAAAAATAAAAAAGCGGTAGGACCAGATGGAGCTATAGTACTACCTACTAGTAGAATTTATAAGTATGAAAGTAGTATTGGGGAGCTTATAGGCATATGACTGACAAATTTCTTAGACAAGGGTCCAGTTGAAGGAAAAATAAAATTTATTGTTTATAGTCGTTACTATGAAAATTTTTTTTAGGATTCTGAGCGGAACGAGGAAGCTAGTAGTGATTTTACAATGACGTTTGTTTTTGTGCGAAACTTTTTTGACCAGGAGTGGAGTAGAAGTTTCGGAGTTTATATGTTATAACGATAAAAAATGGGTTCTCGTTAGTACTTTAAAGAGGTCATTTTTTGATTTTCCCAGTAGTTTATTTAAGCGTAAAAAAAATCTACCTTTTATACGGCGTATCATTTACATATACGCACTTATTACACAATTACATAGGTTTACGTAAGTATACTGTACAGCAGTGTACCTATATATAACTGATGTTCTACAATCTAGTTGGTACTTTTAAGAGATAATTTTCAAGTGGAGCGAGGAAACTATTGACATTTAATTTTGTATAGATTAATTACGTTTCAGATCTTCTTTATATTTATGTGCAGAAAAAACATGTACCGCACGTAGAAATCAACTTATTATAAGTATGAACAGTGGTTGAATTGGGAAAAAAAATAAGGACGGACTATGAGCTTAGTTAAAAAATCAGCGTTTCGGGACATAATGGAGAAAAAGTAAGCCGTGGAGGACTTCGTCCCCCACACCCCCTATCCAAAGTTTTTTTTTAAGCAGAGAACATTTTTTAAAACATTTTAGATTATTATATAAACTTGAATAGAATGGAAAAATCTGAATTTTTTTTACATCATTGTTCGGTTACATATTTTCAAAATACCATATAGTTTAAGTATTCCTCTTTCAAAATAATTTAACACTTTTCTTTTTAAATAAATAATCGAGAAAGTCGTAGATGTAGACCGAAATGAAGTTTATCGGTATCGCATTGATTTCGCCATCCTTTTAGGTTTTAGCCATTCGCGGATAATGAAGATTATTTATTACCTATATGATATCAATATGATTTAATAAGATCCACTATTCAACATTTTGTATCATGCTTTTTATCTAAAACTTATTATGTAATAAGAACAAAAACATTAATTTTCATAATTTCACGATTTTTCCAAAAATAAAAAAAATTATAATTTTTAAAAATGTTAAATAAAAATTAAAACAAACACTGCGTTCCTTGATAAATAAATTAAGGGGTACGCTGTTAAACATGAAAAAAATGAAGAGTAGTCCCCCTGCGCCCCTTCCCAAATCCACCACTGAGTATAAATGTATAATTATTATCTATGTGTTCGTAAATTTTTAATATTTATAAAATCGAATATATTCTATGTGTGGTATATGGAGTATTTTTTTAACATACCTTGATGAAATAATGTCCTATTATTCAACGGCAAAATGCTCAAAATCTGTCATATAGAAATCAGTAACGTATTTATAGTTTATATGCATTGAGCCACGCAAATGAATTAGATTGCAGTTAGCGTTTCCTACGATCTTGTTAGATTCTGGTATCCACAAAAGTGAATTATAGGTACTATGGCGTTGAAATATAAATATTTATAATACTCTAATGAAAGTATTTTTTTTTTTTAAAAAAAATAAAAATATAAACTTCTAATAGAATTTGTTTCATTTTAATTTAGCAAAGTGTATAAATAATTTTTTATTCACTAAAATTTTGAAATATGTAGATGAGTATTATAAATTACACATTTAATTAAATATATTTTATATTGAATTAATATTAAGTATTATGTATTTACCTATATAGTAAGTATTATTATTATTATTATTATAGTATAAGTACCTACTTTTATAAATTTTAAAAGAATAGTTTATAAGTATCTCAAGTTTTTCTTAGCCAGTGTATTAGGTAGTTTCCCAATAGGTTAAGGCGTAGGGTAAAAGGCAAATTGTTCGTATGACTTATAGTATAGGATTCTAGAGGTTGAGGGAGCGAGTTCATATATCCCGTATTGGTAAAGAATATTTTTTTCATCTTTTGTAGAATCAGTTGTTTAGTTAACCAAAATGATTGTGTTTTCAACAAAATAATTTGTTTATAGTCTCATATAATTGTTTTTATTAATCATTTTGTTAAATTAACAAAATTCCCATTGTATTATTGAATGAAAAACAGTGAATTCTGTTGACCCTATGTCAATCAAAATTTTGTTAATTCAATTGGTATTTTTGTATAGATCGCACCAATATTTTTTTTTTTCTGTGCAATGGTTGATTTGGAAAAATAGAAGAAAGGGTGCTATCAGACTTTTAAAAAATTAGCGTCCCCCAAAACTATATAATTCGTATACTGTAAAATATAATTAGTGGGGATCCGTTAAAATATTTCAAAATAGTAGAGGAGCTCCGTCCCCCTGCGCACCTCCCCCTCCCCAATTCGAGCACTGAATACTCCGCAGTAAAATATATTTTAAATATTGTTGTCAATATTATTGTATTAATATTATTATAGTATATACATATATGTATTATTTTATAAATATATATATTTTTTAAACATACAGGTATATAGGTATTAAGCCAAATTATTATATTATATAACAAAGGTACAAATAATATTATACATTTTTATATAGGTCCAATCCAAAGTATAGTGACGTTTTCCTAATTATATCAAGTAGGTATACACTATTAATTTGTCAACCTTTATTGATTATATTATATTGTTTAATGTTTATATTATAATATACTTCGACTTGAATATTATAAGTATACAGGTATTTTAATTAAACCACCATTACTAATGTTTTTCTATTACAATTTTTTTTGTTTAAAAATTTAAATTTTTATGAACGGAAAGTGTAGGTGTATGGGATTATCTCGTTTTCCAACATTGCGTCCCGTTGTCCCGATAAATTTTTATTGGGACGCTTATCGTCCGGTACTTATATTAATTATGTGAAAAAATCAGTGTTTGGATAGAACGACGTTCATAAACGCACGTTCTTGCGTTCACGTTCATATTTTGTGAACGACATACGAACGCCACTCGTTTCTGTCGAATATAGAAGGTGAACGTAAACGACGACGTTCATGTTTTTAAGGAATTTGAACGATTTTCAGGCCGTTCAAATTAAATTAAAATATATTAAAATTTTGCTATAAACCTTCTTAAATTTCAATATAGTACTTAAAAGTCAAACTTCCTTGGGACCGCTATAAAATGGAAACGATAGTTTCTATGAATCGGTCAATTTTTAGTATATATATATATATATATATATATAAGAAAAATGTATATTTTGTTAATAATTTATTAATTAAAATGAACGACCAGATGAACGCGTTCATTTTTTTAAAGAACGTGAGTGAGAACGTATTCTTTTTTAATACATTTGAACGCGAACGTGTTCATTTTTTATGTATTGAACATGAACGTGGACGAATTCAATTTTTATGTGAACGTTCCGAACACTGGAAAAAATGCATTGTTTTGACTATCTACCAATTTTCTAAACAATTTCACGATTTTTATAGGAACTTTTTGAATGACATTTTTCTTGCTTATTTACGTATTTGCGTTTTTAAAGCGATTTATAAACAAAAAATTATTACGATTAACTTTTCTTTTTTTTATTGTCCCGTTCTTTAATTTTAAAAATATGATCACCTTAATCTACCATCTCCCACTTATTTTGGGTCACTTCAACCACCGAATATACCAACCTGAAATTATTTTAGTTTATCAGCTTTATTTTTACTTAGTTTTTAATAAATAATTCATTAAAAATTAAAGATGACTTTTTTAACATAGTATAAGTACTCTTACTTAAACATCTATAATATACTACTTATTAAACATATATTTAAATTTCAAATTTCAATATCGAATTTGATTTATAAACTAGGTAAAAATGTTTATTCAATAAACAGGCAGGTAGCTGTACAATAAAGATCCTATGTTATTGTTTTTATTAAGTTCAAGTTTCCGGTAATTCGCAAAATATCTATATGATAAATACGAGTATAATACATCAATTTTTTTTTTTTTAATGTGATGTGATCGGGTATTCTATAATATTTTTTTTAGCGGAGATGGGCTACACCCAAAACCGTCATTGGATATTTGGTTCCAACAGGTAATTCCCATCATGCCATACGGCATACATGATTTACCTATTCCGCCGAGTCTGGAATTTTAATTTTTTCGTACTACCACGCATCATCACAGATTATTTTATAATTAAAATAGATATTTTTAAATTTTATATAATGTCTTTTGACTATTGTCCTATATATATACATGGGTATATACGCTATATTTATATACTATACATAGGAATATATATTATGTAAATAAGTTTAGGCATATAATATACATTATATTTTGTGAATATTTATGACTATATAATTGTGTGAAATAATTAAAAAGTATATGGACAAAATGAGTTATTTTATAATTTGGTAACTGTATTAAGCCCGTTAATCTCATCTAATTTTGTCCATACAGGCTTTATGAGATCAGATATTTTTCAAAATTAAATTTGTTTTATTCATTCACACAGATGTGCAGAGATACGCATGCAGATAAAATCCAACGAATTTAATAATAATGAAAATGTCTCTGAACACATCTTTTCGAAATGTTTTATTATTATTATTATTCTTTAATAAACAATAAATATTTTTAAAAACAATTTAAAGCAAGATTATATAGTAAATACTAAAACAGTTTAAAAATAAATATAATAAAATGTATAACTTTACTATGGTAGGGAAATCAGATCTTATAGGTACTTATATATTATAATTTATCCCAAATGCGAATTTGTATATAATATAATATTATATTAGTCGTTAGGTTATTACTTATTGGGTACGTGTACATAATATGTTCTTTATAAATTATATAACTATATAATTTTTTTTATATTGCATTTATTTACATACTTATATAGGTTGTCCACTTGCTCCGTCTGTAGTGTATCAATTTGTTTTTATAAATTTACAATTAATAATAATTGATATTTTATTATTTTATCCGTACCCAATCCCTTTTCGGGTTCTAGAAAATGTAATCCCGCAGGACACACGCTCTGCAGACGAATATATGAGGCGTGCCTGAAGAAAATGTCTTGTCATCGATTTGATATCACGCGTACAAAAAAAAAAAAATAAACAAGTACCTATACTATATTACGTTCAAAATGATTGCGTTTTGGAATATCTTAAACATTAACATGGTGTCGTCTTAGAGTGTAAAAAAACAAAACGTAATGAATAATAACGTGTTTTTATTTTTATTTTCGTAAGTATCTACCTACAAGTTATAACAATTTAAAATATTTTCGTGCATTATTATAATTTTATTTCGCGATGAGTAATTTTTGTACAAATTAATATATTATTATTTATTTATTACGAAAAATCGGCAATAAGCATATATTGTTTTACGAGTACGACCGTCGGTCGTAGAACAGCTGCTGGTCCGGACCAGCGAAGAGTGGCGGTACATTGCGGTGACGCGCATGTTTTCGTGTATAGAAATTCGCAAATATTATATACAAATAGATTACAGGTATTATATTATGTACAGGGTATAAGACAGATAATGAAATTGGCGATTTTAAAATAACTCAAAAATCGACCAGTGATATATATATTCTGATATCAATATCTTTAAGTACGTGAAAAAGCATTAAAGAAATGTGCTGTATTTATATCTACCACATAATTACATATTTAAAATAACATCCACAAGAAATTTAAATAAAAAAGTTCTCAAAGATTTGTTTCCCCAAGTCGTTTAATCGAAATACGATTTTGTCAGTCGGTTTTCTAGGTATCTATAAATAGTAGACCCTATTGAGAATAATGTCGAGTGAAAAAAAATCGAGAAAATATGGCACAAATCCCTCGGAAAATTCTACGAGATGATCATCGCGATCCGAATGTCATGGTCGTTTTTTAAAGACGTATTGACGACTGTTTGTTTCGAGATCATGGGTATATGTGGACATCTTGTGGATGTTATTTTTAATAACTAAATTATGTACAGCACCTTTCTTTAATTACATTTTGTGTATATTTTAAGGTAATATCAAATACAAAGAAAAAAAATATTTGGTGCTTTTTGAGTGTTATATTTTTCAATTTGCTTGTTTCACTGTCCCTGCACCTTGTATACATACTCGTACATAATACAACGCACTAACGTTTTTTTAGTTAAACGTTATTTTCGTACTCTAATAAATAATAATTACTATTATACACTATACGGTGTGTATTTTGTGTCATTATTATATGAAACGATAAATTAATATTTTGCCAACATTAAAGAACATTTTAATTTATTAAATAAAAAATGTATTGTTTTTTTATTTTTTAAGGAATAATTTGTTTCTGTAAATGTCAAATTATTAAAACATTTCAGTGCTGCTGCAACAGAATTGACATTTTATTTTTTAAATATAAACTACAATTTTTTTAATAAGACTAGTCTTTTTTCGAAAAAAAAAAATGTTGGATAAATTAGTGATTTTGACTAATTATTTCATTAACCATCATCTATAATTCACGTTATTACACGTATATACTTACCAATTAGCAATTACCGTGTTAATTTACAAAACGTTTGGGGATCGTAGTTAACAAAGTACCTATATACCTATCTAATTAATCAAAATAAAAAATGATTTTCGGATTAAAAATATAGTGGTTTACATTTTTGAAATATGTCGATTATTTTTTCGTGGCAGGAATGGGGTAATTTAAAATGTATTTGAAATGTACGTATGGGGGCGTTCAAGTATTTCGTAAACGCCTAAGGGGAGGGGGTCTGTCGTGTGCTTGCATTTGCCGACAAGGGGGATGGGGGAGGTCAGAACCATGTTGACATCAGCAGTAAAAAAAAAATTCAAAATATGTAACAAAATTTTTCATTTATTCATATAATAAAATACGGAAATTTTTTATTTTATTTTTTTAATACAGAGGGGTTTGTCGGACATATACGCTGACGTATAATAAAGTAAAGGGGAGTCGAACGTTTGCTGACAATGGGGAGGAGGGGGTCTAAAAAGGACAAAAATGTGCTGACGTAATACTTGAACGCCCCCCCCCCAGAACAAATACCTATAGCCTTCAAAAATAAATAAACACATTATTTTGTCAAAATACATCATATAGGTATATCGTAAAAAAAAAAAAAAACACTGCGTACAATGACGTGAGATACACCCTGTATATATGGTATGTATATAAATACGTTGTATATACTTGCTTATTTATATATATATATACCTCTTCGCGTCAATTATATATATATTATATATATACGCGTAGGTTACCTATATAATAATATTTATATATGTACAGGTATAGCGCGTATAAATATATATATATAATATATCGTGCCAACTGCCAATGCGAAATCGAAGGCGTCGCGGCCGGTGTTTTACGTACACGCGCGCCATCATTCTGGTTTTTTAAAGGTCATCTGGAGAAGAAGAAGAAGAAGACGGCAAAGCGATCAGCGGAACGCGCGCGCGCAAAACAAGACGCGACGCAGTAGTGGCGATGGCGGCGGCTCATTGCTGCAAGGTGCACGGACACGACGGCGCCAAAACGGCAACGATATACGACCGCACCGCGCGCGTTCTACACACTGACACACAAACACGCACACGCTCGCGCAAAAATACACACACAAACAAAAAGCGACGACGGACGCGCGTGCGCGCGGCGCGATGCACTCACCGCCGACAACGGGTTGTGCAACGAGCTGCATAATAATATTATTATTATTATTATTATTATTATTTTTATTATATACTCTCTCACTCGCACCGCGTACGTGCAAAAAAAAAAAAAAAAACTGGTCTTGGCCACGTGCGTTCGATTGGTGTTTTTTTTTCTCGGGGAACACAACGCGACGATGACGCCGCGCGCCGCGTACAAAATAAACAATTATATATACCACCCGAATGTATAAAAAAAAAACGAAAAAAACATGTGCCGAATATACGTTTAGGTACATTATTATTTATGGGCTTATACCTAGCCAATATTATAATTCTCGCGGTTTATACGATAATTATTATACTATACGAATATACGATGTGCACTGTTTGTCTGTGAAACAAATGTTTGTTAAATTTTACAAACATATTCCGCGGTAAAACGTAAAATCGCGTTCTAGGTACACACCCATATATTTTACAGAACCTCGATTGACCGTATGTCTCGATTATCATCCGCGCTCGCCATTAACCGTGCTCGTGTAGTCATGTTCTTCCGAAAAATTTGTGTGTACCAAAAATAAAGGCATAGGCCCCGGGGCTGCAGTATGTTGCAGCGCAGCTAGTGATGTTGGACGAGAGGGAATTTCCCTCCACGCGGGGAAATTTCCGCATGAATGAAAGGGAAACTTTTACATTGGATCGGGAAGATCTCAATATTTTAATTTAAAATTGAATTATAACAATAAATAATTTAATTCATCGTTATTTTTGTAAAATAAATATAATATTTAGATATATTAAAATATGTCTTAATGTAATGTATATATAGGTAAGCTTTGAATTAATATAAGTAGGTACCTATATACATATTACTTTATTTATCTTTGCATAATAATAACCTGTATAGACATTTTTTTGATAGGTAAAAATGAGCAAACGTACTCCTGGCTGCAAAATATCCATCATCGATAGGTATATTTTATGTGTCCACTGAAAAATCACTTTTTAGAGATATATGTGTTATTGTTTTGGAAACAACGATACGATTATGTTTTCTGATAGTACGTATAGGTCATATATATGTATAACAGTATATATGTTCATGGTATAGGTACCTATATATTTTAATCTATGTGTAGCTTAACTTTTTTATAGGGAAATTTTAGAAGATAAAGGGAAATTTCGTAATCTCCATAGGGAACCATTGTTAACTACTATCTAACATCACTGTTGCAGCGGCGTATTTAGAAATTGTTTAAGGAGAGGGGCATGAAATAATTTATCATAAAGTAACCCGTGGGGGGCAAAACTACACATCCATTATTATATTAAATCTATATGTTTTGAATGTTTATAAATTAACTTAAACGTATATGATCAGTTTTTTTTAACATTGTTTTGTATTTTTTTTTTTTTTTTATAGATACCAATTTTATTTCTAAATATTTTTGTAAAAAGCTAAAAGTAATTTATTATTTACAATAAACAGTTATTAAAAGTATTATAGCAGTTAAAATAACATTATAGTGTTTTCAGACTTATCTATTAACAACTATACGTTTTAAACTTTTATAATTATATGGATGCAATTAACCAGTTCAATTATACAACTAAATTCACTATAAAAAAAAATAACACAGTCTACAATTATTAATAATAATTAAAAACAAAATGCCTGAACGTTTTGTTGATGAAAATGATATAAATTATATAATATGTAATAATATAAGTATTGTGTACGACACGATGTCGCATTGTATCATTGTATAGCTGGAAACATAGATGTACGTTGGCGGGGTAACGGTTCAGGAATACGGCGCGGGCGTGCAGTGGCGGTTATCTATATATTCTATAAATAAATCGGTAGAATTTGTAACACGCAGATAATAAAGGAAATCCATTCCTTGTGGAATTCCTATATTGTTTCCCAATTCCACACGGGTAATTTATGAATTATATTATTTTATGGTTTTTAGTTTATTTTTTATGGAAATATATATTATCCCCCCTCCTTACACATGTATTTTTTCATTTTACTATATATTTCCATTAAAAAAAATAAAAAGCCAAAGTGCTAGGAGGGGGATCTATCCCTCAAATTCACCTCCCCCCCCCCGTAAATACGCCGCTGGTATATTGTACGTAGGTTAAGATTTGAGGCTACAGAAAAAATACAGACAAGTCAATAGCAATGGAAGCAGTTGATGTCCTACTACTGAACTTCTAGTTCGAACAGGAAAATTTTGACTTTCATGACGTCATTAATTTAAAAAAAAAAATAGAAGTCAAGCGAGAAAATTCATTTTAAACCCCAAAAAACAAAGACTGATTACTTCATAGTTTAAGAGCCCTGAAAACTTATTATAACATGAAAATGTACACACACATATGGACACGTACGTATATAAAATTTTATACACGTATGCATGCGTAAGATATAACATTATTGTATATTATTGTAATACTTCTTCGAATAAAAAAAATTCTCGATTAACCGTTTTTCATTTATCCGTGTGACCCCTTCCCACCATTACCCCGGATAATCGAGGTTCTACTGTATATTGTATATACTATGTCTGTGAGGTAAATACTATCAGTGGCGGTTTTTTGGACTTTTTTTCTGGTCCGTATTTAATTATAAAAATCGTTTGCTGGTTAAAATATATGCGTATTCTTTTTATGACGTTCATAAAGTTCTGGGTGGAGGGGTGTCCAGTACTCCTGGACCTCCCCTCCCATACGACACTACCACGTGTGTACTATTTTATATAAATAGGTGAGAATACTTAAATCGGACTTTTACGCACGCGGCAGTGATGAGTACGAGCCACGAGGTATGTTTATACGCACGTGCGTGTATATTTTATATAGGTGTTTTATAACCGCATATACATAGGTACTATTAATACCTGTGGTATATACCGATTATTACCGAACGCAATTTGTACGCGGAATCATTAGAATATTATCACTTCGTGACCGTTCTGTACCCAATGGACTAAACGATATACTTAAAAAATACACGAGATGGTTCCTGGTCACGTGTGGGTACAGCTTATTCCAGGGTCGGACTGACCAGTGACCCGGACCGTTAGTCCGTGATCGCGGACTGAGCCCTCGAATAGTTTAGGCTCCCAGTCTTTGCTCACATTTAAATAATAATACAAAATTATAATAACCAACACGCAGTATAAGTGTATCGATAAATCTACACAAGTTTTGTTCTTTGAGGCCGGTAACGGTTCACAAAATAAATCATACCCGATTATATTATTGTTTAAAATTTTGCAACTGTGGTACAAAAATTAGTGAAATTTTATAAAATATACAAAACAAATTATAATAAAGGCTTCAAACTACATAATATTGTCTTGCACTATACTTATAGCTGTTACTACATTACTTTTTTCTAAATTATAGTTTATAAAACTATATTATATATATTCAAAAATTTGAATTGATATTTAAATTTAAATTGGGGTTTTAAATGTAATAATACCTACTGACAGTATTGATTATTTTTTTCAGACTTATTGCTATTTTTCATATTTCCGAATCCGAATAAAGTTTTCTTTTTCTTTTAACGTTCAACATCGACAGATGGACGTACGGACACAACGAGGATATAAGATGTTTAAACTTCTGATAAGATACCTAAAATAATATTGACATAAAACAGTATAGCAACCATTAATGTACTGCTACCGTAGTGGCCTAGCCAGGAATTAGTCAAGATGAGGTTTACATATCTAATGTATTTAAGAATATTATAATATATTATTATATAATATATATTTATTGTTGTGTTATCACGATATTTGTTAAAAATCACGTTTACATTCTATAACTACAACTTTTTTCTGTATAATCGCGAAGTCAAAATGTATACAAAATATGAAAGATGAGAATATTTACTATGCTGTAGCGTGATTTTTTTTTTTCAATACGTTTTTTTGAACGTCTAAAATCCGTGATTAAAAATGTGAAATTTTAAAATTTTAAAACTAAAAACATGTTTTAACTAAATAAACTCATATTTATGAGTACTCTCCAATTAATAAGAGAAAAGTTGTAGTTATAGAAACGTATTTTAATACCGTTAAATGGGTGTGTAGCATCCTCTTAAATCAATACCTTCACAGGTTTGAGCATTGAGCCCCATTTTACTCCTCTCCTGAGATCATTTCTATTTTAAATTCTGACAAATTGATAAATATACGAGTATGTTATTCATGGAACATTATATTTATTGAAAACAAAGATATGATTTCTAAAAATTTAATTTATAATAATTAGTAATTACCACAGTAAATAGTAACAAATAATAGTAATAACAAAAATGTTAAATATACATTTTTTAACATAATTTAATGTGGTATAGAATATTCCTTGTTATGATAATAATAATTATTAGAGTACTAATTTTATAATTGTATACAATTTTCATAGTTGTATAAAACAATAAAAAATATTCATGTGTATACTGATAGTTGCATATAAAACAAATAGAAAAAAAAGCAAATGCCTACAACATTCACACTTTATATTAATAATAGTAGAAATAACTCATTTTAAGAGGACATTACACACCCATAAAAAAATGATTTTTAGCACTTAGTAATAACTAAAATATTGCTCCAAGTAATATTATAGTTACAATATTATTATAAAATAGATAAAGGACAACATTTTAGAAACAACCTCTACGATGTTTTGCAAAATATTAATTAGCAAAATTTAAAAACTATTTAAAAAGTAAAAAATAATTTTGAACATACAAGTATAAAATACTATTACATTGTAGTACGGATATTGTATCATAAAACCCCGATAAATTTGTACCTGAAATTCCAAAATGTTGTCTTCTTTATATGTAATATAATTATAAATAGTTTAAAAGAATTTTTAAATATATTTTTGTTTGTTTGTGTTAACGAATTTTTGAGCAAATATCATGATTATAAAGTGGTATACTGAGTACTGACACTGAATCAACTATAAATTACCTTTTAAATATATCTAAACATTTTTTAATTGGTGAATTTTAATTTTCTTAATATGTATTACCTATAACTTGCCTATATACAATCTCTTAAATATCGGATGTGTAGCACCCTCAATAAATTAACAAATATCTAATTAATATTGATTATTACTATCTATATAGGTATAGATAATATATAATATTATATATATATAACTAGATACCTAGTTCTAAATTTAAATATTTTGAATAAATAATAATAAAATATATATTTATTGGCATGGTTTGAATTAATGTTTTATGATAATTGTAGTTAACGTGTAGTATACGTTTATTAACAAACATTTATAGGATAAAATGATTCAGGTTAATGTCAAGACTGGAGATTAAAGAGGAAATTGAACAATTTGACAATATAGGTATTAAAGATCTACAAGAGTCTGACCCGGCTAGGTACAGCCCTTAAAAAGCCTAGCTCGTACTGAAATTGGACTAAATTGGGAAAAGGTCGGGCCTTAGGAAAAAGAAGGGCCGGACCGGGCATTTAATAGACATATATAAATGACAATAGTAATGTATTTGTTAAGTAGGTATAAGCTATAAACCAAACGTAACCCCTTAAAAACAAAGAATATGATGTCATCTTGAATTTCTTTCGGGTCGGATTAAGTGTTTTTTAATACATTTTTTTTGTGCTGGACCGGACAAGTGCTTTTTTTACAAATGTTTTTAGACCGGTCTTTAGAAAAAATCCTTGGACTGGATCGGGCTTTTTAAGCGCTTAGCTTTCTTTCGGGCCGGAATTGGGCTTCTTTTTACAACATTTTTTGGACCAGACCGGGCCGGGCTTAAGAAATTTTGGACTGGATTGAGCCGAAAATTATTGGCTCTTGCAGATGTATGGGACAGAATTATCTTTATTTAATCGTGCTGATATAAGTAATAGTGTCACTAGAAGGCGTTAAGATCGATATTATGAGGTATATATTACGACTAATGAGAGAGAAACGAGAATAGATAATTATTATAACTCTGGATTATTTACAGTAAGATTTATTTTTAAAACTTAAGGGAACTGAAAGATATTTGGATATATTGGTTCGTATTTGAACATATGAATTATTAGTGTTTTCCAGGGTGAGAGAAACAGAGTATAGAGACATTTACAGTAAACTCCAATGAAATAAGCCGACTATAATATATAAAATTATCGAATCATGAATAAATTGAGATGTATTTACGTCCTGGATACTTTGATCGATATATCGCATGTATGATTTAAATTTATATTATTTGAATATTGATACGATTATACTTATAATATACTTCTTTTTCTTCTTCTTCGTAGTGAGTGGTCTTCAAGACCATACTGATAAACATATAGGTACTACCAAGATTCGCCAATCTGTATTCAGTTTCACCATCTACACATCATTCTTAACTTGGTCTTCCTACCTTAACCGTCCTGAGCGTTCTAATGGTATTATAGTATTATACCTACCGGAGTATTGCATTGTATATCAATTCTATAAATGAACCTTTTTTCCACCATGCATGACCAGCCCAAAAAAGTCATGTCTTTTTTTTTTATTTCATCCACGATAATAGTTTTTCGTTAAAGTTCCTTTAGTCTTCCTTAATCACCTAATTGTTTCGAATTCTCCACTTTGTTGTATTAGCATCCAAATAGAGGTCATATATTTCCTTAATATTTTTATTTTATTGCACTTTATGCAGCGTCCATGTTTTGCAACTACCTTATAATATCGCTTACATTAGTTTCTATATTTACTATAATTTTTTCTCATTTTTTATTTATAGAACGGCCTCGGGATCGTTTCGAGCTTAGCCTTCTTATTTAGCCAGTTGCAGGTCTTTCTCAAAATCCTTATCCTTCACACATAATCGCCCAAACTTACGTACTGCAGAACTTCAGGATTCCCTCCCTACTTACAGTATCCAGATCACTATAAATTTTCTTTCACGTGTATATAATATGTTATCTAGGTCTAAAGTGGTTCTTATTTCGTATTCGCAATAACTATATATCTAATATTATTTTTACAATAATAATGGTATTTTTTCAAAGACACTCGATTTTTTTCATTCGATTGTATCGTTTCCTATATATGCATCATAATAATATATAGAGAGTTCACTGAACCAAATATATCTGTGATTTCAATAAAATTATAGATTAATTTAATAATATGGTTATTAATATATGTCCAATAAAATGTTTGTTGATTTAGAAATAAAATATTTGTTAATTTAACAGTAAAATAACAAAACGTATTATTGATTTAACAATATCTTTTATCCGTGTCTTGGGTAAAATTGCCCAATTGAAACAAATTTATTTGAATTAATAAATATTTGGTTAATTCAATTATAAATATTTTGTATTCATTTCTTTCTTTCTTCTTCGTCGAACAAACGACCGTTAATGAAAATAGTCAGTTTAAACAGAATATTTTTTCAATTTAATAACATACTTTATTATGAAAAAAAAATCTATATTAATTTTACGAAATTTTATAACTAAATATAACGTATATATTTTGTGAAATTTACAAAATGAATTTGTTATTATGTAAACACATTTTATATGTATATATATATATTATACAAAATATACATTAAAATAATAACAATTTTATTATTTCCAAAAAATATCCGTTCGTTAAAATTTGATTATTGTTAATCCTACCAATGATATTGTTTGGTTCAGTGTACCTATATAGGCCTGCCAAAACTCAATACAATGTTATTTTCGATTTTCTTCGATATAAGAATACAGAACTCGAACAGAAGACATCGGTTCCTAAACCAGTGGCGCAACTAGAGTTCAAATCTTGGGGGTGCTACTATTATGAATCGCTTATAATGTCGTTGGGGGATCCGCCCCCCACATCCCCACACCAATATTATATATTGCCAATATTTAGATTGACGTGGAACTTGAGGGTGCTTAAAATAAAATTGTGGGTGCTTCGGCATCCCCTAGAACTCCCGTATTTGAGGCCACTGTTCAAAACGAGTACCTGTACGTACGTACGATACACATCGTTATTGTAAACTTTGAAGCCTTCGTTGTATTTATCTATATATTCTTAACCGACGATGGCACCGTTATTATACTGCCAGCACGCGTCTATCTCCATCTCAGAACTAAATTTTACATCTTCAAAGCCTACATGCACCCCATCCTAACATACGCCTCCCCCGCATGGGCTTCCAATATTTCGAACACCAACTGGTCCCGCATTGAAGCCGTCCAAAATAAAACACTCCGCCAAATCACCGACCTCCCATTCTATGTTAGCAACTACTCCATTAGGAAATCCACCAACATCCCGTCGATTCTCGAATTTACAAATGCCACCTCCACCAAACTCCAACAGTCGATCACTTCGTCCCCCTTTCCACACATCAAGGCAATCTCGACCCGCCCCGGCCTTCTCGACGGCCACAAAAAAAAACCGTCCTCTCAATTTCTAAAATTCAAATACCATAAATTCACCCCCTCATCACCTCACAACTCCTTAAACATCCGACCCTCTGGAAGAAGCTCAAGCTTGAGACAGAGTACCCCCCCCACAAAGCAAGTCAAGTCAAGTCAGCATTGTAACATCGAATTTTTTTTTTACGTCTAATTTATGTTTTGAAGTTACGCGACAACTAGGCATACGATAATAAAGAAAAAATATATATATAGACATTTACACCTGAAACACTTACCGCGACTATGTTTTGTGCGGCCGTTGTCGTCGCCTCTACGTCCGATGCGAGTGACACGTCCGCCGCCGCGGTTGTCCCAGCGGCCACCGCGGTGGTCTTCGTCACCTTCTCCTCGTCGCCGGCTGTCGCTTCGCCCGCGACCGTCGGAGCGATGGCGACCGTAACCGCTACCTTCTCGTCGACGGCAATGTTTTGCTCGGCGATTTTCGCACCGGCCTCCGCCGCCGTCACGTCGTCGGCATAACCGGCGTTGGCGAGCTGTGCGGACGGCGGTGGCGCCGGCGATGTCGACGGCGCGTCGTCGTCGTCGTCGTCGTCGTCGTTACGGCGTTCCATGTCGATCGCGTCTGTCGGACTGTCCGCGACCGCGGCGGTCGGTCGGTCCGTTGTGCGGCGTGGCGGCGTCATCGCGGTCGGCCGTACGCGGCGCGCAGTAGGTACCTATACTGTATAAATGTTATAATACGATGTTATGTCGATTCGTAAGGCGACGATGATACCGCGGCGGGTGTGGTTTACGCGGACAACAACGCTGCGCGACCTGTCGTAAGGTCGACGGACGACTACGCTCGGTCCGCGCGAATTTCACTGGCCGTCGCTGAATATAACGCCGATCACAATACAAATTCACATTATTGTCGTTTTATAATCGTACGGCGGAGTAATTTAATAATAATGATAATAATAATAATGATGATGATAATAATAATAATGATAATAATAATAATAATAATAATAATAATAATAATAACCGCGTGTCCTCCGAGGGCGTGCGTACGCGGCGTTTTATCGAATTTCGATTGACTCTAATATTTTTATTATTACCTTATTACCTATATATCGTATTATAGTTGTATTTAAATCTTAAACGTCGTTTACACGGACTGTGCAGCGCACCGAGTTCCATATACCTGCGATGACGATCAACTGGTATATATACTATTACAGACTATACAGTATTATATACATATATACATATACATATATATATATATTATCGGTAGTATTAACGCTATTATAATATGTGTGGCCGCGATAACGCGGTAATTTAGTAAATAATTATCGCGATACCGTTCCCCCCTCCCCCCGTTGGCGAATTATTAATATACGCTGCAGCCGTATGCAGTGCAGCGGTTCTCAAACTTTTACGGTCACGGCACCCTTAGAAAATAGTCCGTGTTCAGCGGAACCACAACTCCAACTCGACACTAATTTTTTAACTAGGTATTTTAACTCTGAATACACAATGTAGTTGGGAAGAGTGGCGAGTTTCCGACAGCAACTCTCATATCATGTGATAACGACTGCAAAACATACTCGTAATAACAAACCGTGTCATCATGTAATAATTACCTAGGTACGTTTAAAACAACCGTTTAACCGTTTAAATAAATTACAATAGAAAATATCATAAATACGTTTAGTTTTAATGTTTCTCGTGTAAAAAAATGGTACTGTTTCAATGTTTCATGGTTTAGCTCATAATTGATTTACAATTGGGTTTTATACATAGACTAGGTACGCGTAGATTGGGGAGGACTAAGAGGGCTACCATAGAAATCACTCAAGCTCTTCCGAAAAAACATGTTAATTATCTATGTGTTTTTATAGATTTTTTTCAAAATTCAATTACATATCTGAATAAAACTTCTGAAATAGTGAATGCGACGGAGTCATAAGTAGGTAACGCTTTTTTGTTCGGCGTTCAAGGTCCTGCAGGATTCGATTTCCGAGGGCAGCCAACGAGATTTTTCGAAATATTCTGGTAAAAATCTTTCTGGCAGAAAATATATTCTAATTGGCGCTATTTTGATTTTCCTAGTAGTTATCTTGAGCCTTAAAATTCAATTTTTTCTTATGAATAGGAGAGATACTTATAAGAGAAAATCGTGTACCAGATAATTTATTTACAACAATATCCCTGGGCCTATAGCCACTCTCCCCCAAGGCACCTCTAAGTACGCTATATTCGACAGCTTTTAGGTAAGTACTTATATCGTCTACGAAAGATTAAAAATCATATTATTGATCAATGTCAAAAGAATATTTTATAGCGATAATGTATTTTGTAAAATACCCTTTTGAGTCATAGTGGTGTTATACTGTAATTTTACGAAACCACCTTTTTAATATTTTTTTCTGCGATTGTTAATGGTGGTATCTTATTGGAAAATACCGTCATATTTTTACTAAAAACTGTGAAAATGAAATTTTTTTAAATATTTTTTTTTTTTTGTAATATGAATACCTTGTATTTTAATATTTTATTACAGAAAAGATGATAAAAAAAATAAAAATAAATTATGTGTGACTCAAAACGATACACATAATTTATATTTTTTTAATGATAATATTCATAATTCTTTTTATATTTTCCTAACAAATATTTGAAAAAAAAACGTTGTACAAAGTATTGTGTATGTGGTTTTAACTTACAGAACCCTTATGATTATTGTATAGAACCCCTACGTTCCACGGAACACACTTTGGGAACCGCTGGTATAGTGTATGAGTAGCGTATTATAGAAACACTGTTGCAGAGACGCATAGAGTGTCAGTATATTCTATACCTATATAGACTCTGATTTACTGACGATGAGTGCTCTCACATATTTTTATAGTTATGTCATTATTATCATACCTATATCGAGTCTCGACGGACAGTTTGCATAATGGCCGTACACAAATCATGGAAAATGGCAATACACATATATTATATACATCGAATTTAATAATTGTACACTATACCTATTAAAAAACAAAAAATATATTTTAATCATTTTGATAATTACTGATCAATTCATATAAGACATTATAAAGTATAAATAGATGCTATTAAATATTAATCGTATGCTACAATTTATAAATTATAATATATATAATTAATAGGGGCGTTGGACCTTTGGGCGTCGCTATTGTTAAAAAAGTCATATATGGCTGATACCGAATCGGTTCCATCGCAGTGTCCGAATGGGTTCCCGTTTTGAATCCATTATTATTCAGGTAGTGCGGCCGAATTGGTCCCAGCGCAAATAGTACGCACCTAATAGGTACATGAGTATCATACATGAGTATTATACATGAGTAAATTACACAGTAAATGAGTGTCTGAAATTTTAAAAAAATTTTCAAGTTTTTCATCTCCCTTCCCTCTGTGCATACTTAATACCATCATCCTATATGTATAATATAATTGGGCGATGAGCGAAGATTATATTATTTTATGAGTAAAAATGTATCGGACACCGATTTTGATTTCTAAAGATCATTTTTCACGCGATATAAGTACATTTTACGTAATTTCTTTAAATAATCGACCGAAATTGTTAACACTTGCAGTAAACAAGATTTTTGATGCTTAGTTCCAATACGGGAGTCAAATTAGATCCATTTTCAAACGGAACCGAGTCGGTTCATATCTGCAATAGGCCCGTTTCCAAATGGGAACTGATTCGGATACTCCCGCATAATATATCCCTTAGCTTAGCTTAAAATAATGAACCCTGCATCAAGCTTGCGCTTCTTTCAGAGATGTAGAATGTAGCTGGAAAATTAAGCGGATTTAGCTGTGGTGGATATAATTATTTGAATGTGATTGATCGGTTGTGACGCCTGCCGTTGAGCGAGCCTTTTCTTTTAGAGATGTTTTGGATATGCATGAAGTGAGACGAGTTGATGGTTTCTTTAAGATGGCGAGTGAAGTTGGAGATTTGATCGGAGATTTTT
>JAIPRL010004886.1:0-35260 GCA_025469235.1 Pemphigus obesinymphae | reverse complement strand
TTATTGAATTCTACAATGATTAAAATAAATATTTGATATATCAAAACCTAATTTATTTACCTTGTACTATGAAGCAAAATTAAGGAAAACTGTTTCCAACTCTATAATAATTAATTATGTATATTTAGTTATTAAATGAAATTATGAATAAAGAATATTATATTTGAATTTCATTTTTAACCGATTCTATAAGTCGAATTAATATATGATAACAGTACTGTACGATACTGATAAGTTGATACCTGATAAGAAAATAATATATTAAGATAAGAAGCGCTGTCTCTAGACGCTCGTCATCCATTCCTTTATTATCTATGCAGGTATACCTGAATATCTTTTAAGTATCTATCTAACTATAATAGTGTATATTATAATAATATTTTATAGTATTTACGTTAGGTCTATACGATTGTAAGAGGAACACTTGGTCTAAATTGTACGTTTCCATTGTATTATTAAATTATTGGCTTAAGTGCAACATCTACCGGTTGCTATTCCTTGTAAATGCAACTCCTTTTATGTGAGACTATTTGTGAGTTCAATAACTTTTGAGTGCGGAACTTGAATTTGAAACTCCGATTAAATGTGACACATTGTAAGTTTAACTTTTATTAAGTACAACATCTCATTAGTAGAATTATTTTTAAGTTCAATTCGTTTACCTCTGTTAATGCATTTTATCGGAAATAAAATTGTTAATTTATTAATTTTAAAAATATTCCGCCTGTGACGGAAACTGGCGTTCGTTTTTTCTAGAAGATAATATTATTGGTCGTCCCTATAATGTTAACGACGATTGGGTTGAATAATTATGTAATCTGAAAATCGTTCGCTACGTTATCGGTTCTCGCCTGAGCGTAACAGGTGTAAACACACCATCGCTATTAATTTGATAAAAATTTTAAGAAATATTTACCGTTAATATACTATTGGTATAAATAAAAAAGTATGATATAATTTAGTAAGTACCTACTTCGCACATATAAAAAATCGCTCGGATTTTTCGCTCTCGAATTTTTATATAACCATCGTATATATATATATATATATGACAAAAGTTCACCGAAAGTTATCAATATAAATTTAATTCAAATTGTGAAAAATACTATGTTCCTAAGTCCTACGATTTTAAATTAATTACTATGCGATATAAAATCTATAGTAAAAGTATACGTACCTAGATACTTTGTGAATCAGCGGGTCTCAGACTTAAATACTTAAATATGGACTCGTCACAGGGCATTATAAAACGCATAATTAAATTTAATACAATAGGTGAATACAAAATTTAATTCCAACAAACGAAAAAAAAAAATATATAAAAATATTAAATAATAAAAGTAATGATAAGAAAATATATTGCGATTTCGGATAATGAATAAAAATGGTCGCAAAAAACATATAGGCGGAATGGGATTCGAACTGGCGTACCTGTATCCTACATTCATTTCCGTTTCAATTAAGCTACTGAATTGACGATAAAGTGGTCGAAATTTCTCGTATTTAAACTATTCAGATAATGGATAACACTGGTGGGTATATCGTCAGATACTTAATATTTATACTCGTATTCGGAACAAACGTCCCGGTCGGTCGGGTACAAAATCGGTAGACAAAGAAACGTTCAGTCGGGCGTTAAAATGTCAGAGAAACTCGATCATAAAGTCCGCGGCGACAAAAAAATTCTTACAAAGGTCGCTATTTTAGAAGTTGAGAGTGATAATAAAATGACGTGGGAAAATGTCGAGTGATAACGGAAACCGGTGAGTTGGGAACCGCATTTTTTCATCTCAGCGTGGAAAGCTCGGAGAAAAGTCGAAAACGCATACGAACGAAAGGCGTAAGAATCTCAAAACGACCGAAGAATAAAATAATAAAATTTATACTATTTAATAGTAAATTTTTATAGGAAAACCGGTATTAGGAGTTAGCATTTTATATATAAAATTAGATAATAATATATGGGGTTGATGGTTGAGTATAATATATTTTGTATTTCATCATGTTATAATTTATTGTATTTGTACCTTCGAGTATTTGAGGGATGACATTACATTATATTACATAAATATAGATATTCTGTAAATTGATTTTATACCCCAATAATTTTTAAAAATTGTCATCTACCTAAATGTATTTATGATCTAAAAGCTAAAATAAATTCTATATAAAATAATGCATTTATTATCTAAAAAGTCATTCAGATACCGATAATGTAATTTGTTCATTCGTCCATTCTGTTCTCGGTCAGTATAGTACTTTATTATGATTTTAAATTTGAAAGGAAAGAAAAATCCTTGCATCGAAAGACGATTATGGGCAAAACTCGAGGTATAATATTAAAAATATAAAAATAGGTAAACAACCATGACCAATTTGATTTTATATTTTGTTCTTTTCTATTAATTTATAAAATATTTTCACTGTAAAATGTAGTTTTCTTTAACTATTCTAAAATACCAACTAGATTCAATTTTATTGATATTAAAACAGTTCTGTACCTCGAAAACTGCTATTCGATTCCTTTTATCATGTTTATTATTATAATAAAATATATGTATTAACATTATATTTAAATCAATTCTGTTATTAAAACTGAAAAATGATGGTAATAGATACTACATTATTTTAAAATAACTGATTTTTTTTATTGTTGATGAAATTCTGAAAAAATAAAAATAATAATAAATAAAGGAATAATATTAAATTAAAATTATTTACATGGTTAGATTTAAAAAAAAAAATATTTTATTGTACAATTATATTATAGTTTTTTATTTTTTTTTTTTTAGAAAAATATCAAAAATGGCTAAACGTTTTTAATAAATGTTATACCTATATTTAACAAAGAAAACTATAAAAAAATCGAAAAAATATCCCAAAATAATTTATTTTTTGGAATAGCATTTCTTCAAATCACATTTAGGTATATCTGAGAAAGCATTGTATCAAGCGTCCTACCCCCCCCCCACCACAAAAAAAAAAACTAATATAATCCAAAATTATAATTTATTGATAAGGAAAATAGAAATAATAATAATCGTTGTTTCGATTATTTTCCGTGTTTACGTAGAAAACTATTATGTTTTAAGTGCATTTACATTATATTGCGATCTAGCTGATAGAATATTTTAAAAGAAAAACATTTTCGGAATAACTTGAAATACAATATTAGACGTACCTATAGGATATTGTATAATATACGGGTATATATATACGCGACCACAATTCGAGATGCGAAACCACTCACAGTCATTGACCGCCAGCCAAATCTATTTTGTAACCAATGTATATTTTCTATAAGGAAAATAACCTTAAGCCGGCCACCCTCTCCAGTTTGATGGATATCGATAGACCTCTAAAAGCAATACGGGCATCGGGCGGACGGGAATCAACAGAGTTTTATTTCCCATCACGCGATGATGTCCCGTGTCCAAAATCTCCTGCGAAACGTACGTTTTCGTCGGTGTGTGCCCAAAAAATTGTTTCCGAATATTATAAAACTATAAAACAGAAACAGATATAGGTACGGTTAACCCACGTGAATTATATCATTCGAAAAAACACGAATAAAACGTTCAACATGATAACACTAGATAAATACTATAATTATTCATCAAACGGCTGTCGAGTTTCATAATATGTCGGATCTCAGCACCGCCGTTTTTTTTTCCGTTTAAAAACGTTCATAACTCCAACAGTCCGATACGATGCGTTTAACGACAACAATTTTGAACACACGAGTAGATTCTTATCATTGCATACACTCAAGCCGGGTCCACACGGTGAGAGTAAAACGTGATAGTTGCTATCGCGAGAGTTACTATCACGCGGGGGTATCATCGTATGAATAATAATGCGAGAGTTGCAGTCACTAGAGTGATAACAACTATCACCGTGAAAACGTATAGTATCGCGGTTTTTTTGACTATCATGAGAGTAGAAATATATATATCAACTGTTTATCTTTATCAATTTACCGAAAGAATTCAAATGTTCAAAACTTTTGTTTGTGAATTACATTTGTACCTACACTTTAAATATGTAAAATGGAAAACAAATTCAATATTTTGGAGTTTTTGGAGGAATACTAAAGTTATCCCTGTTTATGGGACAAAAGCATTGACGAATATAAGAGTAGAGTTAAAAGGGATCACGCTGAAGAGTGTCTACTACATGTTTCCAACATACCTACTATTAAGGAGTTAAGGCAAAAAAAAAAGAAATATAAGATATAACATTTAACTTTTAAAATTTAAGATAAAATTTGTTTAACATTTAACATTTGACTTTTTTAGCATTCTTTGAGATTGTAATCCTTGTGATAAGTCACGGTGAAGATAACTGACAGTTTTGTAATATTTACTATATTGTTTACTATAAATGTTTACTATCATACTCGACTATTATCAACGTGTGGACATATTCGTTAAAGGTTAATTTAAGTTACTATAATTTACGAAAATCATTATCCGTTTCACCGTAGTTTTTCGAAATCGATATCTGAATATTTGAATATTACACAAGTTTGACAAATCTTTGGTTTCTATGCATGTATATAATATAGTGTATTAATTTACTATATAAATAGTACATTTTCTTATATTATGATATATAATCCATATAATACATATATTATAAACCCAAATAAATACTATTTTTATTTAATGTCGAATACATTTCATTCGATTCCTATCCTAAAACGTTATAACCGTATAATTTATAAAAGAGTTTAATTCAGTTTACATAATATATATTATATATCATACAATGTGTATGAGAATAATGTTGAAATCCGCGCATTTAATATTGTATATTTTAGATATTATTCTGAGCGAATCGACAAATGTATTGTTTTTACAATAATGCGGTTTTTTTTTTATATATGTAATAAATATTTTTGATATGGGAAGTGCTCAATCTGCTCAAAGAGTTTGTAGGATTCCAGTAAGCATTCAATATGAGCTTAGTATTAGGTATACTGTTTTATTTATTGTATCCGAAATACTTGAAAAGTGTGCTTGAGTCATTTTTTTATAATCGTTCAAAATGTATAAATTGTGGTAAATTATTTGTACCCTACAAAAATTATAATGTTTTAAAATTTAAAAAAAAATAAATGTTGATTATTAAGAAATAGAACTTTATTATATGTTTTTCTATCACTATATGTAATATTATATGAGTTATTGTATATAAAATATTCACTATAGTTAGTTTTTAAAAACTATGATTTATTGATTTTTAAACTTAAAAGAAGAAAAACCACTACCTATGAATGAACTGACGTATATACGTACTGTAGAAGAAGTTGAACTTTTTATGATTTCTGTTTTATATCTGAGAACGATCGATTTATATTACCACTAAATTCATTTAAATATTATATAAAAAAATATATATATATATATTTAAGTTGTATCTCATTTGTAAGAAAATTTATTTACGATAAAATTCTAAATAAGTGTTTCATAAAAAAATCCAAGTTTAAATTTTATTAAAGTTTTTACTTTAATGCTTCAGAAAAATTTTAATTGTCTAATACGAATTATTCGGGCGATTATTTTTTTCATCATGACTCACGCTATATATCTTGGTAACTATAAATCTTTTTTGTTAAATAATTTTCAGAAAGTTTTTTATACACTCAATTCTATATTTATTTATAATTTAAAAAATTTTAGTGCCAATTCTTAATAGCAATAATCTATGATTAAAATCATACATTTTTAAAGAATATATTTCATTAGAATTTACACGTTTTGTTTTGTTTTTTTTTTTTGTAATTCAGATAATAGTTTCCCAAGTAATAGCTGTTCAAATTTCAGACATGGTATAGAGCGGATAATTACTGTAGTACAATATAATTAGATATTACAGTACTCTTCTCCATTCCTCCACATCTTTAATTTGAATGTCTCGGGGAGTATTCATTGGATTTTAAAATAAAAATGCGTAAATTATCGTAAAGGTATATTCATATATTCTTTAATAATTTATAATTTAAATTATAGGTTAAAATCTATTGAAATCGATTTAAAAATCGAAAGCTACTATAGTTTTAACAAAAAGTTGGAGAGGGGTGGGGTAAAATGGTTAAACTAAGAGAAACAAAAAAAAAAAAAAGAATTGTGTTTACGAGAGTGTTTTTGTGAAATCAATATCACAAAAATTATTTATATGCCTACGAGTATATTTAAGTATTACCAGGCTCATGTTAAGAATTATCATCCTGGTGTATAATATATACGTATATCCGTTGGTGTTACAGTATTTATGTCACATAAAATCTATTTATACTTAGAGATTATGAACGTTAGTTTTTCAATGTAACATGTTGTATGCATCGTTACTATTATTTTAAGTTCAGACATATTTTCTATTAGAAAAATAAGTAGGTACTTATTTCTATCTATTCATAGTGAACTGCCTTCAGAAATTCTGAGTAAACTGTATTATATACTCGTAGAGTGATATAAATTACAAATTCTCTGTAGGTACATAGACTGTTTTTATAGACTGAAAATAGTATAAAGCTTGTTATAAAACATTTTTAAGTAAAATGCTTTCAACATTATTAAATATAACCTGAAAAAAAAATGATATTCGACATTTTTAATTTAAAAATATATATATATGTACCTATAGGTATTTATTAAAATAACAATATATATATGTATAAATAAAATTAATGTTCAATGTTTGTTATAAATACAAAATGTGCCTATAGTATTCACAAAAGTATTATAGATATTATAGTATTATAGATTAAAACTAAATAAATAATAAAAATTGAAATAGGAATGCAAAAGAAAATATGAAAACGAATAAACATAGATTATATAATAAATTATACGAAACAAATTTTTAAAAGATGACCGGTAGTAAAATAGATATATGAAAACAGCCATTAAATTTATGATATTTCCTTGCTTATAGTGTACGTTGGTATTTGGTAAATATTATTATATTGAAAACCTGTTTGTATACTATTATTATATATATAAATATTATTAAAAATATTACTATTACATCATTTTAAATAAGTAATATTGAATTTATGTTTGCATATATATTTGTTTTATTTTTATTTTTTAATATTCTTAAATATTTTTCTACATCGCAATGAATACTACGATTATATTCTATAACGTTATTAGCAAAAGAAGATTTAAAAGACAATTTTTAAAATTATAATTATGCAATATGTTTTTAGTTTAGCAAATTTTGCAGCAACATATAGGAAGCTTACATAAACCTCACGATTATCACAATTGATACGAGATTTATTTGTAAGTATTTTAGTTTTTTTATTTATGATTTTAATTGAATTATTATTAGTTTTATGGCAATTTTTACATTATTACTATTGTCATTTAAAATATTATCAAATTTACCAGTTTTTTTTTAAAAATATATAATTTAATTTTTATAATAGTACCTACCTAATACATTTTTCGAAGTTTTGAGTTTGAAATTTGTCATGGCAATTATTTTAAAATTTTCAATGAAATAATATATATTTTCATGTTTTACACCTATTTATTTTTTTATTTTTTGTTCCGGAAAATCCGTAAATTTAGATATTAAAAAAAAAAAAATTCTCGTGCAAGGCCAAATTTTACATATTTAATACATTTCAGAATTTTCGCTTATTAAATTATTTTAAATATTTAGTTGGTTAGGTATTGAATAAAAACATACACATTTTGTTAGTTGAGCCTTTCGAGTACTATAGTACTATAATATAATAAGCACTTTCAACTTTGTTAAAAGTTTTGTCCGAAGTTTTTGTGTAATGTTCAAAGGATATCCATTTTCTAAATATTTGATGATTAAATTTAAAAAAAAAGATATAAACGACTATATAGAAAGTGTAAACTTAATAATATATGTTTGTAGAAGTGACCAATATGATCACAGACAATGATTATAGGTATATATATATTTAACGATAAAGTGATTACATAAAATAGTATACCAAGAGTTCATATTTCGTCATTAAAATATGTTATCCATTATAAATTTAGGGCATACAAACTATTTAGAACCAAGGATTAGTAACATAATTACAGTTAATTAGGTACCTAGTAATAATTCAGTTAATATTAATGAGAACATTTGTGAAAACTTTGAAAAGTTTATTCATTTTTGATTTATTTAATTAAGGTTAATACTTATAAAACCTAATTTCATTTAATTTAACTCAGTTAATCAAGAAGTAAATTTATGTTCATAAATAACTTTCAATAAATTAATTATGTATATTTTATGCATAATACTAAGATGCAATACCTTTCTATAATAAGGAGTTTAAAAATAATTTTCCATTTTACCATGTTTTATCTTATAGTTAAAAATTGATGAACAAAAAATAGACCGACCCCGTATAATTGGGAGAGAATGCGAAGGAGAAGCACAGGATGAACAATAACTATTTATTTTGAGCTTACGATTAAAAATAGACAGGATTGGTTCTTGGAATATAATTTACTTATTCCATGCAATTTATATGGTTATCGCCGCGGCCTCGGTACAGTTGAATGCTTATCTTCATTCGTGTGTCTTATCTACCATTAGTTCTGTGTTGTTCATTCCTCACCGCTGGTCTCGTAGACGTACGGGTCGCATTTGACTCCGTTCATTTACACACCCTCATTTCAAAACTTCTTTCTCTTAATATTCCCTTCTCCTATTATGAAATTCCATTATTTCATAATCGCCAACTCCATTTTTTCTCAACACTGGGTTCCACTCGCTTAAGATCTACTCATATAGGGGTCTCGCTCAAAGCAGTTGTCTTCGTCAAATTTTGTTTAATATCTACACGATTAATATCAGTAACACGTTATCATCTCACGGACATTCTAGTTTATTTTACTGATAATATTTAATAAATCTGTTCCAAATGCTATGATAATACACCTTCAACAATGCTCTTCAAACCATATCTCCATATGTCTTCGATCGGTCTATTTAGATAAAAGCCATTCAATACTATAGGTACACTAGGAAACGTTTCCGTGAGACACTTCATATTACGCTTGATGGTAGAGTTATTACTCCATCTAACACGGTTAGGTATTTAGATCTCAAGTTGGATGCTAAACTTATATGGGTCCCTCATTACGATGACCTTTTTTCCTTTATCTCTCGTTGGTCCAATTTACCACGTTCAATCGCATGTACTTGACAGGGTTCTAATCCTTCCTCACTTCTCCTTATTTTTGAATCTCTTATATACGTTCAAAGGTTGACTTTGGTTTATTCTTGTTTTCCTCCGCTTCTCTTGTTCATCGCATCAAACTAAACTCTTTGCTAACTATACTGATTCACACATACTTTATTTTCCTAAATTTTCAATTATATAACCTCTACCCAACGCTACAATCAATAACCTATTTTCAGAATGCATTTCATCGCATTCCCCTCACCATTGTTTAACTTTTACCGACGGGTCGGTATCACACCATTCGACCGGTTTTTATTTTTTTATTCCTAAATTAAACATTTAGTTTTCTGACGTTCTCCTCCCTTTTTTTGCTCTTTAACGTCTGAATGCTATGCTATTCTAATGGTGCTTAACTTTATCCGTTTGTTATCTCCTAATAAAATTATAAATTATATTTTTTATATATGAATATTTTTTGAGTCTAATATTTTGATTTTTATAGCTCCCAGATAACAATTACATATTCAAACATGTCGTTACAATATTCAAATCGCTACAATATGTGTATTTTATTTGTTTTCAAAATATATATACATTTTTCAAATACAGCATTGAGAAAATATGATCGATTTATTATTGTAACAAAATTTCACAGAAATATTAGGAAAATATTTTAATTTCAACATTAAATTTAAAAAAAAGGGAAAGATAAAAAGACAGAATGGTTTATCTCTTGAGAATCGTACGACCGTGTTTCTCCCCATCGTGATGGACGATGGAAATTCGAAAGAAATTCTCATGTCGTCATCTGAAGTCTAACCCGCTACCCCAGAATATTACAAACATGCGTTAGCGACTTTGCTACCTAATTATTCATAAAATATAATACGAGTTTTAGGTATTTAACCAATGAGATATATTGACCGTATCATCTATATATATTTTATATGTTACCCGCAATGTTAATAATCAGGCATTGACGTTAATACCTAGGAAATTATGTTAAAGCTTAATTTTAGTTCGGCATTAACGCGTGATTGCCTAGGAATTTTCGATAATTCCTAGCATTTCTAGTCAAAAAATTAATCTAAAATAAAATATAATCATTATTAATTAAAGTTTTTATTATTGCGAATTTTAGACGCTGCACAACAAGCACATATTTTTGTTATGTATTTTGTTTTACAGTAACAACTTGTAAAGAAGCTGCTTCTCTTAATGTCAATGGTTTTTTAGTTTTTTTTTTTCAGAAAGAATCCAGAATCATGAAAATTATCTATGTAAAATTCGATGTCAATAATAAACGAACAAACAATCATATGTTAATTTATATATGTATTAGATGAGTATAAATAGATTTGGCTAAAACTTCTAATCGTGAATTTATGAAGGAGATAAAACGATCGTATTTCTTTATATTAAATAAGTATATAAAAAAATAGACAATTTATTGAATAAATGATCTATAAATAAATATGTTATTTACGTAGAAATATAGTTTCCAGTTTTTGATCGAATAAAATGTATTTTCTATAAAGATAGTGTTGATTATTTTTTTTGATACATGTAATTAAAAATCTTATTACGATTTAGATTGAAAAAACACTTCAACATACATTGTAAATTATTATTAATGTGATTATTTTCCTTTGCTAAACTCATTTGTTTACCATAATATTATATACATACATGTATTACATTATACATGACACCACTGCGAAAAATATAAACACTATAATATTGATAATACATATTATTATAAATTTTTTAGTGTTTCAAGTTCCAAATAATTGTTATTAAAATGTTTTCATATTTCAGACTTCAGTATATTGTTGTAATATATTCGAGTTACTAGATTGTTTCTTATTTGTATTTTTTGGGGTTCGGCTGTAGCAGTAAAGTACAGCGATATTATTATAATAAATACTATTTGAAAAGTTTTCTGTATTTTTTTTCGCTTTTCCAACTCTCGAAAAACTTTCAAAACACCAAACTTAACTTAGTATTTAAACTGCTTATGTGAGTCACTTGTATATATATATATTTTTTTTTTTTTTTTATTTATATTTTTATTTCTGATGTAATACTTGTTTTATCAGTTATATGACACATAGCTGTGAGTGCAGAATCTTGTTTACACTGTATGCACTCTCAAAGATATCGATTAATAATTAAATCGGTATAATACTTCATGACCGGTTTCAGCTCAAATTTCCTTATCTGGAATATTCAACAGATAGTATAATATATGTGTTGATATGGGTTAGAATTTAAAATTAATGTTATTATGTTTATATAGGTAACACAGTTTTTATTCTCTTTCGTTTGACATAAACATATATTTTGCTATTTAAAAAAGTGCATTATTTTATGTTTCGATAGTACCTATCATTTATAAGATTGAATTCTAAAATTCCAAAATTTCTGTTAAAGTGTATGTACGTATGACCTAGAAACACCAAAAATGCAGTTAAAATATTGTTATAAACCAATTTTATTTTGATCAACATATATATATAATAATACGATTTCAATCAAAATATGAATATAGAACATGACGGGTATATAGTATTATAATCTAAATATTCATAAAGATATCCAAAAAGTTTCCTTAAAATTAATAATTTTTTTTTTTTTATTGGTGTTGGAATGATATAAATTAATTTTCAAAATATGATTTACAGGTTATATCATATAGGACTCCGATATTTCTATAAACGTTAAAAAAAAATGATTTAAAATATAATAAATGTCCAAAAAAAATTAAACGGCCCTAATATTTCAAAAACTACAAAAAACTCAAAAATTCCATGATAAAACAAAATGTTTTTATTGGGATAGTACCTAAATGTACGTATAGTATTAGATAAATTACTTTTAAACGGTAATTAAATTACTCGCTTCGTGTTGCATTTAATTAAAGTATTCAAAATGCTTTCATGTTGCTTAAAATTATTATTATCAAGTTACATTATTTAATTAGGTCAATTCTATGGTGACATTAAAAATGGCTATACCTTTTTAAAAATGTTCGTAAAATTTTAACTTTAATAATAGTTATCAGATTTGTATACTTTATCAAGGTACCAGAGTTCGATGCTATTTTAGAATACTGGTAATGAAATTTCAAAATAACATTTCTATAGAAATGGTACCACATACATACAATATAATTATGGTAACCATACACACTTATTTTTTGGTCCAATGCCCTAAATGATTGTGTTAAGTACATTTAAATATACTTATTTTTGTCATCTTCAAATTTTAAACAATTGTATTGACTCATTGTATAAAATGAGTGATAATTATAATAACAACCGATCTTACATATTATAAAATGCTAACTCTAAATATCGATTTTCCCATCAAAAATAAAGTACTATTTATTATTATTTAATTTCCCGGGCCCGTTTCCGGCGTTACGGCTTGCCGCGTATTCCTTTAGCACTACCGTTTCCTAAACTATTCTCCAGTCGTTTTAAAATGTTTACGCCTTTCGTTCCCCCGCGTTTTCGCCTTATCTCCGAGCATTGGACGACGAGAAGAGAAAACGCGTTTCCCAACCCGTTGACCTTCTGTTATCACTCGATCGACAGTTTCCCACGCCGCCGTACTTTCGAAATCGACTTTGGCGACTTTCCGTGACGTTTTTCGACTCGGCGGACGTCGGATTTGCGTTTCCCGGACGTTTAAACGCCCCACTGAACGTTTATTTCGTTCCGAACACGAGAGTATATTATCTCTGTCGATAACGGTGTCGTCCATTATCTGAATAGTTTAAAATTTCGATCGTTTTATCGTGTTAATTAGATATAGCTTAGTAGTAGCAACTAGGAATAATAGATTAAACGAACTTTCGATACACCCGTTTGAATACCACTAGGCTGATTCAATTTTTTTTTTTTTGCTACTTTTTCTTATCTTAATTCTAATTCTAATCTTAAATTCTTATCTTACGATCGTAATGCATTTTCTTATCGTTACAAATAACTTTTTATTATTTAATATTTATTAAAAAAAAAAAATGTTTTTTTGTTCGTTTGAATTACATATTGTAGTATCTGCTTATTATAGATACGAATATTTATTAAAATTGTCCATTATATAATACCCTGTGACGAGTCCTTATTTAAGTATTTAAGTAGTAAGTATTTGCCTGTATTACGTCTGTATGGCCTTCATACCACACGGTTCTAAGGAGTATTATTTAGACAATTTATTATACTTTCTTTGTACGATTTTATGTTTGTGTGAGACGTACGTGATCATTAGTGATAATAACCCGTATCAAAAGTATACGGAAGCCATCGCACCCGCGCGCACATGTCTCAGATATCTATTTTATAACCATGAACAAATGTATATACATTTCAAATAGACGATCCTAATTCCATCAGAACGTCGCAATGAGTACATCAATTTTAAATTTCAAAAAGTTTTCGAATTTTCCTAAGTATTTACGAGGGAATGATCGAAGCACATTTTAAAAATTGTATTTATTTAATTAGATATTTATATTCAACATTTTGATAATTTTGGAAACTTTAAATGGTTTTAATTATAATATGAAATATTAGAATGAAAAATGTGGCTCAATTATTTCTTCGAGCAAGTAATGAAAAATGTATATATGTTTTCAAAATTATCAATGGCACATCTTTTGTTGGAATTCTTTTTGGAAATCTTTTTGTTGGAATTAGAATTAGTAGTTTTTGATCAAAAAAATGGTGGTGGGATGCCCCTGACTTTCAAATAATCAGGCTTTCGTGATATTTTGAAAATTTTATTTAATATATATATATTATATATAGATATGTAGTTGTGACAGTGTATAAAAATCGTCTAGAACGAATCAAAGTCTAGAACGGAGCGTAGAGAGGATCGAGTTCTTATAAAAATTTTACAATGATATGTTTTTTTTTTTTATATATATATATATTTACTTATTTATTTATTGTTTTCATGTCTGAACCCAAAAATTCTCTAAGAAGAAGTGCTCGGATCATTACAAGTAGCACTATTTTCTGGTAGAAAATTACATCTGGTTGGTACTTTAAAGAGGTAATTTTTAGATTTTTAATTTTTTTTCGATAAATGCGCAAGAAAAAAAAAAACTATCAAAAATTTAGCATAAAAGTCAGTAAACACGATTTTAGGTAAATTCTTCAAAACTCAAAAAATATTAATATAAAAAAATTTTGAAAATGTTTAACCATTTTTAGGCTATTTATAGCAATATGTAAATTTGAGACAATTAATTTCTAACGGGCTTAATTTTAGTTTTTTTGAGACCAGGAAATTGAAATACAGTACCTATTAAAAATTATTTTATTTTTAAATTGTAATTACATTATTTTAAATTTTAAAATTAATCAATACAATAGTTTTTAATACCAATTCATCTTCCCGAAAATATATATTATTTTATTATGAAATGTGTTCGTATTTCGGGGAAATAATAGATCTATAAAATTGAAATTTTTACCGAAAACGTATGTATGTACATTATGAAGCAAAAAAATGTTTATACATTTTTGTGCTACTAATAGCTATTTTCAATTTTAAGACAATTAATTCATAATGGGTATAAACTTTTCTAATTTATATGAGAATTCAATTTTTTTCATTTTTTTCGATTAATATGTATTTTTTATCAAAAAATTAATGGTAATATCAGAATTTGGTGATCAGATTTGGTTTTAATGTTATATCAATTTTAAATTTATCGATTTTACTATGTTTCTTTGGTAGCTTAATTTTTTTGAATTTCTCAACATTTCTACGTAATCTAATGGTAGCCAATGGCGTTTTCATTCATGGGGACTTCGGTTCCATTTTCGATTTTTCCAAATCGTTTTTTCCATTTTTTCAATTTTTTTGTTCATTCATATTATATAATATTATTATAATCTACAGTAATTTTCCAAATCGTTTTTTCCATTTTTTCAATTTTTTTGTTCATTCATATTATATAATATTATTATAATCTACAGTAATTGTCAAGTATATCCACCGAAGCTTCACTCAGAATCGTTTATTTAGAGAGAAATGATTTATCATTGCTTTCAAATTGAATATATCTTACCCAACTCGCAAAGCGTTTCTGCTTTCTACAATTTATTTGTTTAATATCAAACAATTTTAATTATTATTATTTTTTCTTTATATTTTTTACTACAGACTTCTAAAGTTCTTCAAAGCAAAAGGACATTATGTCAATTTAATTATTGTTCATTATACTATAAATGTTACTAGGCTAAATACAATTTATTACACTAGTAAAACAATTATAATGATGGGTAACTCGAATTTAAAAGAAAATATAGCAGTCGAGTGTTTTGAGTGTAAGAACGACAAGTGTTATTATTATGCGATACTTTCGACATTAGAGCGAGTTTAATCACGTTGTATTGCCGCACACGCCAATAGAGAAGTTTTCGTACACAAAACACTTTGCATTTTGGAATGTGTCTTGTCAAAAATTTTAAAATTATATGCAAAAACACTGTATTCCGACTTGTCTCGCATACATTTATTTAATATCGTTATAAGTTCATTATATTAGGTACTTGATATGCATTTGACACATCGATACATTAACATTGATTAATATTCGAGTTATTTATTACGGTAATGACAATAATAGACTTCTATTTTAATTAACTACAATGCAAACGTTTATTTCAAAGTGAGTTTAAGTATTTCCATAAAAAAATGCAAATCGTATAACTTAATAGGTACTCGTATGATAACAATAAATTGATATATGAAATATTACACACCAACTTACCATAATATCGTTCCATCTGGAAAAGTAATATTTTGATAAGATCATAGTATATATATATATATATACGTATATTATGTGATGGTCTTAAATGAGATTAAATGCAGTTAGAAATCTGCAAATAAAACGACAATATAATATCTCCCTTGAGAAATTCGAAATGAATAAAAACACAATAACGTAACACTGTCTTGGACTAAGACGAGCGCAGTGAGACGTATTTCCACTATTCATTATATATGTCTTGTTGATGGACTTTATTTTTTAGATTAACTGCAGTTCGATCTAAAATCTATATATAGTAAACGAATTAAAATAATTGTATTGATTTGTTCGCAATTTATTCATTTATTTACAAAATAAATTTATTTTTATTTTCATTGTATAATTTAATTAAAAATAATTATTTTTTTAGGGCTATGTATAACTGCATATTTGAATTATATTTTTTTATGCAATTTTAATTGCTTTAATTTTGAGTGGATTTTTTTTTTTTTTTGTTTTTGTAATTGCAGAAATACAATTTGTTTGGAATAAATAAATTGGGATAAAAAAAATACAAGTCAATATTATTTCATATATATATATATGTATTTTATTTTTTTTTTTTATTTCACATATTCGAATACAATAAACTACAAATCATGTTTAATAAATACGTAATGAAATATATACTACAACATGAAAAAAAAAACGTGAATCAAATTTTACTTAATTATTGACATAAACTTTGACTGTACAACACAATTTATTAACACCAACAATACTTATAACTTTATCATATTTATACACATAAATATTTATAGTTATATCAAAGCAAACGAAAAAATCCGTATATTTCTTCATCTATATAATAGAATAAACTTTTTTTTTTTTTTTTTGGTAATAATTCAACAAAAAAAAAAAAATAAAAAGAATTTATGTCGTGTCATAAGCAAAACAAAACTCAAAAGTATCAAAATTATAAATGAAATACCTTAGAAATTATTAAATATTTTAATTCTTACAATCGTAATAATATTTTTTATTATTTTTTAATATTTAAAGACAGTTGTATATCCTGTAGGTCCGTCTATATGCATACATATAGGCTATACATTGTCACGTTTAAAACACAGAGGTTTTCAAAGACATAATCTCATTGCTTTTATCTAAAAATAACGTTATTTAAAAATAAAATGTTCACAGTTTCTGTTTAAAGAATTACTGTGAAATAAAATAAATGCAAATGTATAATGGTAAACTATCTATTAAAATTTACAATCCAAGAATATTTAATTTTCTTATTTATTTAGTTTTGGCGTTAATTCATTTTTCTTGAGGGTTAAACCGAATATCTTATATTAATTACCAATGAAAAATTCATTATATTTTTTGAAACGTGTTAATTTTCTTTCTGACATCACTTAAGTAAATATTTAGTTAGTCGACGAGACTAAGCAAAGCTTGCGTTTGACTTTTAAAAAATAATTATTTTAGTTATTTTTAATGGAAATGATTATTTTCGATTAGATATTTGACAAATTATGCACACCAAGACTCGTTTTTTTTATGTTTATTTAGTATTTATATATTTTTTTTTTTTATAAAACTTAAAATACATTATATTATGCATATTAAATGGAAAATATAGTGATAACATGATATGCCAACAAAGAGTAGGTCTACAACAATATAACAAAATGTATTTTAGTTTAAACTACACATCTTTAAATGTCGAAAATGCAATCGCTTAAAATAAATTGTTTAATTGTTATACGAACAAAATTATAAAGAAATTAATAAAACTGTATACTTTCAAATGAAAAATGATATGTTTAAAAAACAATTTTAAATAAAATAATATAAATGGATAAAACTCGGGATGATTTTCAATATAGTTATTGGGATTAATATATTATTATATAGTTGGACAACAGTCGATATGATGTGATTATCTTTCTACATCACTTTATAATATTATTTCTCTTATTATTACAATTTTTTTTTTCAAGATAAACATAATACATAGTTAATTATTTGTAGGTATATTTTATATCGTAAGACTTATTGTCTAATTGTCATTAAAAAAAAAACAATATAAATGGGCTCTTTAAATAATAAAAATAAAACGTTATGTATATATTTAGTAATAATAATTTATTAATGAAATAACACGAAAATTTTTTTATTGAAAATACTAATGCTATCAACTTAATATTTGTGTAATATATATGCAGGAAGTATAGATAAATTAGTTAAAATAAAAAAACAAGGCAATATCAAAAATTGTAATAATTAGTTTAATTTAATATTTTATAATGCTATATTATCTGACATTATTCCCGGGCATTGTATGTATATTATTTGCTTTATTCAGTTTTACATTCAATTTAATCAGAGCATATTTTATATCAGATATTGCGTTATTTCAGTAGTAATAATTAAAATGTTTTTTTTTTTTATGAAAACTTTTATAGATTAACAAAATTATATTTAGTTCAGTAAGTCTCGTAGTATGAACCTGTTATAAATATAATTATTTTGTTTTGATATTTCTTACGAAATATGTAATTAAGTTGATAGCTTTAGTAATTTATTAGGTTTTTTTTTTTTCATTTATCAGTTATGACAAACAATTATACACTCAACAATAACAAATTAAAATTTAATACTAAAAGTAGACAAGTAGGTACACCTAATATTTATATATTTTTGTTTTTTAAAAATTTCGTTTTAAAAGAAAGCGACAATAAAACTATGATTAATTATAAAATAATATTTTATTTTTTATAGTTTAAACATAAAATACTTATCGTTAAAGTATTACAACTATAGATTGTCAAGTTTAACCTACTGACATTGTAAAAAATCAAAAAAAATAATAACAAAACAATATTAATAATACATAAACAAACCATTCAGAACTTTAATTTATACATTTATTATCGTTTTCCTTTTATATTTCATGATATTTTTAATATATTTTATTGTATTTAGGTTATTTTATCTTTCATACCCATTTATTAATAAAATTGTTCTTTATGTAATAAATGCCTTGTGATTGATGATGGATAAAGTGATTTAACTGTTAATGGTCTATTTGAATGTCAATACGTTCTCTTAAAATTCATTTTTCCTCTATTTTATTGATTTATTCTAAATATTATTTTGAAATAATTATGGATTGTTTTTCGTGAATAGATACACACATTATACCGAAATTCTATGTATAAAATATTAATTTTTAAATTACAAATGTTTACATTTTACAGTTAAAATACTGTTTTAAAATGCTCATTTACAAATACGTAAATCATAAAAATCTGTTTAAAGAGCAACGTAATCAGTGTGTCCAGTACACATAGGGGGCGGTGGAGGAGGTGGTATATCGTCGGAAGATCCACCGCTATTTGAAAGTGATGACAAGTTCGTACAACTTCCTGTTGCTGTGATTCTCGGACCCATATTATCATAATGTGGTATTACTGATTTGATAAGCTCATGATCTTTTAACCGTTTTTTTCTTGGCATAGTAGCGTAATACGACGAAGTAGGTGGAAGATGGGTTGAGCTGGTACCGACACTGACGCTCTGTTTTTGTCTGTGCTTCATGTCTATTAAATCCGGATATCTACATTCTTGATCTGGCGGTTCTTGACTCACTGATACCGAAATAAATATATTTCCAAAACCACTGACAGATGGTAGGATACTAGTGGAGAACTCGGGCGGTGGTGGGTACACTGACACGCCTGAGTTGGGGTCATGACTTTCAATAGTTATGTGCACAGGCTGTTGGTCACATACAGCAGCCAAAGGAATATTCTGCAATGACTGTTCGATGAGCTCAAGGTCTTGGCAAGGAGAACCCCCTAGCATTTCACAGCTACCAGCTTGCGTAGTAGATATGCTTGCATCAAGTAGTCGTTTGTCTGCATCACTGAAACTGGTACTTCCTTTGAAATTTGTTTTGCTATCTCGACGTCCTCCTGCTTTTTTTATTTGACAAATGCAACATGTCAATCCTATTGCAAACAGTAAAGCTGTAACACTAGCCGCTACACAAACCATCACTAGATAAACGGATTTAGATTTGCTTAATGTCGTAGCAACTGCTATTTCTGGTAAAGCCAAAGATACATTAGCTGACATCTGCCCGCGGGAATTTCGAGCTTCACATGTAAACTCACCAGCCACTACATCTGAGACATTAAAGATATTAAGAGCACTCCACATTAAATGATTTTCTACCCACGTACGATTTTCGTCCATTTGATCTGTGTAGTTATCTATAGTATGCCCATTGAAATACCAACTAACTTCGGGTTCAGGATCTCCAGTCACTATGCACGTGAACGTAACATTTCTACCGAAATCTTCTAACACGCTACTCCTATCGATCTTTATGACTGGCGGGCATGCGAATTCAAGTGGTTTGATATTCTCCCATCGACTACCTGAGAGTATCTCTGGTTCTATGCACGACAATGGATGAGAATATAAGTTTGACGTGACAAACCAATTTCGAAAACTTCTTAGCTGACAATCACATACCCACGGATTTCCATCCAACGATAGTGTTTTTAGTTTTGCTATAGGTAAGAAAACAGTTTCTGATAACCACTTCAATAGGTTTCCGTTTAAATTTAACGATTCTAATGAAGACAAGTGCAAGAAAGCATCTCTATGTATTCGTTTGATTTGACAGTGTTGTAACTCGAGGGTACGAAGATGCTGGAGCACGGGGAATTGCATTTCTTTAATTTCAGTTAAAGGATTACCGTTTAAGTAAAGCACGCGGAGTCGTTCGTTTCCATGAAATGTGTCCTGGTGCAACGAACCAATCAAGTTATCACTGAGATCTAGTTCTATAAGTATTTTCAACTCTCTGAATGCGTCTTTGTGGACATTGTGTATTCCACAACCTCGTAGAAACACCCGCTGTAGATTAAGTAGTCCTACATTTTTAAATGCATCTTCTGGTAAATGCCGTAGGTTATTAGAGCTCAGATCGAGTACCTGCATGTCCGCATCTAGTGTTAATGGTATGTCGGTGAAATCGGCATCTTTGCACAATGCGGTCTTTTTTCCTGAACTCCATTTGCATTGGCATGGAGTCGGACAGTCTGCCCAATCCGCAAACGTTGTACCACAACACACCAACACCATTACGATTAGCTGCACTGGCTGGCCACCGGGCATTGTCCGTGCATTTGGTCATCTTATGTTCAGCACGTGCCGCCACATAGAGTCTTTCTGAAATAATAATTATAATTAATTTTAATTAATAAAAATTTATTAATTTATATATATATAAATATATATATATAAAAAAAAAAAAACAATTTTATGAATAACCGTGTAACAGAACAACAACTACCGCATGTAGCAGTAGCATTCATCAAAAGTTGTATGCGTACGTGACGTTCTGGCGTTCATGCCCTTAAACGCACATGGACCTTAAACTCATACACAGTATCTGTAAGTACTTGGTACATGAAATCATAGAGGTGCTTTAAGGTCTATGGTTACATCACTGTGTTATATTACCACGAATTTTTACAAACAATGATAATATATAATGTCTGTCTATCAGTATATTGTCAACGCTCGTAAATTGCTTATCAGTTACAAAATGATAACGTGTACGTGCAATTTCACAGCCAAATACTTAGATGTTACTATTGGTGGTCAATAGATGCATTTTAACAATCACATGATCAACACAATTAAAAAGGTCACACATGTCCGGGGTACGCTGTAGTGTGTGATACTACACTGTCAGAGCCCGATCCCTTTCACCATACGCATTCAACTTCTAAATGCGTACGTAACACCAACTCTGACGTACATTCTATTGGCTTAAGATCCATATCAGAAACTCTGTACTATGCAAGGAACGAGGTAATTATCATTCAGTTTACAGTTAAACAAGTTAGGAAAACCAACCCTGCGAGAGTGATAAATTCCAGGTTTCTATAAATATTTTAAATAAAAATATAAAATAATGAAATAACTAATAATATCTCTCTCTTGTAACCATTTAAACTATACGAGTATACTAGTAACTATGAATGGACGTATACAACGGGGATATTAGATGTCCAAATTTCTGTTTATAAACCAAGAACTAGAAATAAATGTTAGTTTACTATTAAAAGATTTATTTTTTTCAGAATAATTTTTCTGAATTAAATTACCTACCTAAATTATGGGCCATGGAACCCAGATCTCCCGCAAAACTTAAACGGTATAAAATCAAAACCACTTTCGTAGGTATAATCATAGTTATTTTAATCTTAGTTTATTACCATGTATAATTTGTTTATTGTATAGTTTTATATTTCAATAATTTATACCACTCGCAAATAAAAATAGTTTCACAGGTATTTTCGGCCATCCTACAAAGCTAAGACAATCTGCATATATCAACAAAAAGTAAAAACCTTTATAACAAAAGGTTATTCATATAGTTACTGGCATGGTGCTTATGAAGAGAAATTTCATGGAAAGCGGATATTTCTTTAAGTTAAGTTTGTACTGAGTATGTTTATTCGCTCATTATACCCGTACAAATTTGCCTTCTTACCTTTATTATCATACAGAGTGCACTCATATACATAATAACTATGATCTTTCCTTAGATGAAAGACTCATAGTGCGTTCGTTGCGCATTTTAAGGTAAATGTTTTTCTCATTTCCAATATAAAGTGCGTTTATGCGCATTATACCCGTGTCTTTTCTTTCACATACTGTTAAACACGCATTTTAAATAAGTCGTTTCTTTTCATACTCGGAATTGCGTCGTAGTGCTTCTTTTCGCATTGAACACGTGTCATCTTTCTATAAACTTGCAAACAACGCATTTTAAGCAAGTTGTTTCTTTCATACACTCAGTTTATTTTTTACATATCCCTGGTAGTGAATCAATAACACCGTATTTATATATAATTTTTGTCACTGATTTTAGTATTGTGATCAAGACCATTTAATGACAATAGGGAGGTCATACACAAACAGATGCAAATCGGTACAGTAAAAAAAAATTTACGATGAAACTAGACTTTAAAAACATTTAGAGTAATAATGAAACTTTGTTTTTTTGCATTATCGTAAGTCTCGTATACGATATTTAGAATGAAATTAAATCGGTCTTATTTTTTTATTATATTTGATGAATGATAAATGATAATAATTAAACATAGATATTAATTTTCTAATCATCTATGTTATGATGACTGATCAACAGGTACGATAACTCAATTTACCGTACCCGTTAAATTAATGAGAATAACCGATAACAATAATAAAAATATTGGAGCGCATGCGCACAGATATATTTTAGAAAATCACGTTAAGGGAGCTTTACGTTACTTTTAATCAGTGTTGTGCAAAAACTCTCTATAAAGATCAGTACATTTTAACGCTATACTAATAAGGTTGTCTGTATAATTTTTCTGAACACCTATTATAACTAATATTGTATATGAGTGTAACTTATTTTGTTATAAATATTAATAAATATATGAAAATATTAATGGGAATTTGTAATAACATACAAGCTTTTCCGAAATATAAACACACAACGCTAAGGATTATAAATCGTATTTTATTATTTCAATAAAAACCTTAATGTTATTAGTACGAGAAATTGTTATTGTAATATTGTGACATCATAAATAGCACGTATCAAATAATTGTACAATAAAACAGTTATGCGTTTTTGAAATAAACGTAGTTCGATGAGCTTCCAGACGACTGTCAGTATATACTTATGTATATTATTTCAAGATTGAAAAAATATACGTATAAATAGAAAAGTATAATAAATATAGTCGTTTATTTAATTTTATTTTATTATAGGATTACTCAGTGGAAACGATTCTTTTCATGGTGTTTTCACGATAATTGATGTAAAAAAAAAAAATAATAATAATCTACAATACAGTATAACTATTATATTATAACGAGTCATGCGTTAATAAACTATGAACTTCTGCTAGATATCTATAAAATATTCGTTGATGTTTGATTGAAACGTCGAAGGAAAAACACACATTACGAGATTCAATTATGCAAAGTTTCAATAGGCAAACATGTTCTAAACGCAAAGAATTTATTGTAATATTAAAATATGCAAAGTTGTATTTATTTATTTTTAAATTAATCGCGATTATATTTTGTTCTGTTATAACTTCTTCTTCTTCTTCTTCTTCTTCTCCCTTGGCATTGAACCCTTAAGTCGGTTTTAAAGTTTTTTTTCTATATTCTTACCATTCTTGTCTATTATTGGCCAGTATTTTCAGAATCTATATAGTTTCTCAGCCCGCATATTTAATAACTTTGTTGATTATAGCGTTGTTCGAGGGCGTTCTCTGCATCTCTTGTCTTAAGTTTGTCCATCAATTATTATTTTGTAGTATAACCCGTCGTCGTGTCTTATATTATTTCGTCCAATTAGTCTCCGTCTACATTCTTTGATTAATTTTAATAATCCTCTAGATCCTATACTATCACTTATAAACGTATTATATAAATACAACATAATAGGCAATATAATATATAATATATTATATATAAAATATATACATTTATATACGAATAATATATTATAATATAACATTATCATATTGTATTATTTTTGACGAACTATTTATGTTTAAACATTCTATATATATATATATATATGATTACATTTTATTTTGAACTCGAGTGAAGAAACCATGAAGCAACACGTATCTGCTTTTATAGATAATTTATTATTATGTTATATATCATATGACATATTTATATTATATATTATAGGTATATGATATTATATATATAAAGTATACGAATAATATGTAAAAATATTTGAGAATAAAATATGGCGGACAAAGATATTAAAATAATATATATGGTTAAAATGCCTATCCATTTTTATTGTACCCATATATTCACAAAATGGCGTTGCAAATACTGTATGGCAATCTATTAAATTGTATAGGCAGTTGTAATATCACTGTCAGTGTTGGAACATATGACTTGGAATGTATCTAGGTAAGGATAAAAATACGTTTATTTTTTTTTTTCCAGATAAATGTGAACATATTCAAATGAAAAAATTATATATCATTAATATTTTCGAGAGGTATACTTTTACTTTTTCAAATGCGCCTATATACTATAACAATAAAAAATATCGAATTCATAAATACCTAAAATATATTTTATGTATAGATTATCATAATATATATTAGAAACATCGCATATGAAAAATGCGATGAACGTTCATTGCCAAACTACTAAAATCGAATGTACAGAACGGTAGTATTTACTGTTAATAACAAATTATTGTACAGAACATGCGTAAATACAAAAAGTTAATTATTATTTAAGTACGTAAAAAAATATTTAGATAAATTGACTTTGACTAGTGAAATTTCTATCAAAGATAATTGCTTAGATAACTCACCATTATTTGTGTGTAAATAAAATAATAGAAAATTAAATAGTTATATAGATAAGTTCCAATACCGATCACTGTAGTCCTTCAATCCTTATCGATATATTCGTATATAGAGAATGATCGAAATTACCTACTAGTTTTACTTCAACACGCCATATATTTGGTAATTTCAACTTTTGGATTTACGATGTTGATTGAAAATATTATATTTACGGTATTGGACGGTTGACGTGTATTTATATAAGGCTTTGGTAGAAATAAATTGACATTTCGTTCGAGCAGCAGGCAATATACACTCCAATTATCGAGTCTCTCCATAGATAACGATTGTACTTAATATTATTTCGGTTCGAATACAATTATCGTCGAGGAAAAAAGGTCAAAATGGACGCGGAAACTCGGCATAATATCGTATAAATACCCGAGAAATTGTATTTTTCCCAAAAGACAATGTCAATATTAAATATAATAATTGTTTTTCAAACGGATACATTCTTCCCCGAGAAATCTACACGTCCGAAATGTAAAATATTTAGATTTTCAAATACCTAATAGTGGAGTTTTTCGTCGAATCACGTCCACAACGATAAAAATATTTTAGTACATTGTGTAGAAAAAAAATAATTTAGATAATAATTGATGTGTTACATGAGAAATAGAAAGTATAGGTATACCTGTCTGCGGTACGTTTTGTTGTACAGTATAATCCTTATACGTCTCCGACGAAGCATTCCCTGACAGTTTAATACTCCATGTTCATATTATATTATTATTTATTTGATGGCCGCGTACATAATACAATATGCAAAGTGTTTAAAAAACATTGTATCCTAATAGTGATAAATGGACATCATAACATCGACTTTTCGTAGGTTTAAATTTAATAATATTAGTTCTGTTCGGTTTCAGTTTAGAACGCGTAAAAACGAACTCGTACAAAGACGGTTTTATTTTATTACGTTTTTATAAGTAATTAATTGAATTGAAAAGTTTCAAAAAGATTAACTTTAATATTTCATTCAACGCGTATACCTTGTACTACGAATACGACACTATATTATTGATAGCATGTCACCGTGTCCAAAACCGTATTAAAAATAATTTAAAATCGACTGACTTGTGTAGTATTCCGAATATTTTTCGAATACATTTTTTTGAAAGTATTCAATACAGTATATTTTGAATACTTTTATTAAGTGGTATTTTATTAAGAAGTACATAATATTTCATATAGTACCTAAGTATATTATATTCACTTATTTTGTTTTAAACTATATTTAGTAAGACAATAATGTTATTTTCCAATTTCACATATAACGTTGACTTAAACAATAATAATTTTTATCTATGAAAGTATTATATTTATTGATATTATTTTATTATAATACATTTAGTAATTACAGTGGTTATAGTGATATGAGATCATATATAATAGGTCTATAATAGCAATTATTATAAACTAAAAAAGAAATTGCACAAGAATAGTATATCATTGGTAGTATAATGTTTGTTAAGTTTTGCAAAAAGTAATTTATCTGCTCACTTATTATTTAAATGAGTCACACAATATTAAAGTTTAATAATTGAAATGTAAATATAATTTATGATTAACAGGTAGGTGTGTATTTCGGTTGTAGGATTATATTCAATTACAATAAAATTGTTTGAATATAATAATATTATAATAATTATGTAGGTACCTACTATTTTCGTTGTTGAAATCTAGTAAAAAATATAAGTATACTAAAAGTATTTGGAATACCTACTACGTTTCATAAAGTATTTCAAATACTCAGGGAATACTATAATATATTGTCTTAAAGTATTCGAATACGTATTCCGAATACTTTTTTTTTTTTTCGGAAGTATTCGGAATATGTATTCAAAATACTTTTGAAAAGTGTTTTACCCAAGTTTGAAAATCGATGATATAACCTTCCATACTCTGTATCGAAAATGTGGCGTTACGATCGTCGACGAATATTTTAAAATTATATGTTTTTCGAAATTTAATGCTGTACGTATGCCGGGCAATTCCACTGTGTCGATAAACAGTACGCCGCGTAACATTTATATTTTATTGACGTATTCAGATGCCAGTTGAAATTAAAATTGTGCATATATGCAATTATTAAACAGGTAACATTATCGTATTCTTTACGAAATCTAATATTCACGAATGGCAAACGCGATCAACGTAATTTATTATATAAATCGTTTTCATTTCGTGTTAAATTATAAAACCGTTATGCAGCCGTGTATATCTGGTATAGGTACGTAAATTATAATAATAATTATTATTATTTTATAAAATGAATAGAGTATTGTTGTGTATATATTGTGGTGAACAAATGCGTTTAAAAAACGACGCCGGAACGGGCAGAAACCATTGGATTTCGGCCGTTGAATTGCCAGTCGAATAAAACGAAATCGGATTTCCCCGCAGGATTGAAAACACGCAATTTAATTATGATATTATTTTATCAGTCGGTTTATCGGGAAACAAATAAAAAAAAAAAAAAAAAACATTAACAAAACGGAATATTATTCAGGTGTACATTGGAAACGCGCACGGCATTTGATTGCACTACATTGTTTTCTGGACAAAGTTGTTTCTTTTATTTTCCCAACCCGAAAAAATTAAAACCGAATAGGTACCTACGAGCCCGCGTCGACGCCTCGTAAAATTACGGTTCACCCCGAGAGTAATAATTACATTTTTATGTTTCCGAGTAGAATTTGCCAAGGTCATCATGCGCTTTTTTCGGTCCCTTCTCGACCGACCGGATTACAAGAACGGGACGAAAAGTTTAAATCGAATGAGACGGCGAATGCGTTTATCAGGCGCTCAATTAGACGGACGTCCAGGTAATAAAGTTCTGGTGCAGAAGTCCTATGATATTATATGTAATATATTTTATTGTGTCTTCCGAAATTCAGCGACGTCTAATCGAAACGATACGTACATTTTAAAAACGCGACAGTTTGAAAATATTTTATCCGTCGGATCTTGTTCCGAAATTCAACGTTACCAACGGTTACTAAACGGTCCGTCATCGGTCCAACGTTAGTTTTGCCGATTTTTCTTTTCTGATTGAAATCGCTTGTCAGCGATCGGTGTCGGAGAGTATGGTTCATTCTATTTTATTAATATTTGTTAATTATTTTTGTAAAAAGTAAAAACGGATATTTTGAAAATATTCAAACGTATACGTGATAGTATATAGGTGCTTATCATTTTCGATATCACAGGAATAATGTTGCAATCGTTTTATCGTGTCCCATTATTCAACACAATCTAAATATTTCGGTATCCATAACAACTTTCCGACAGATCCACCGGTTTAGTGGAATTTTGGAAGGCAACGTTACATTTTACATATTATAATAAATTATAAATATGAGAATGCGCTTTTAGTTTGAAAATTATTGCCGTTTGTTAATGAACCGATATTTATGGGCGACTGGCGGTCCGCGGGCCACATCCGGCCCACCGTCCCTTTTTATCCGGCCCGCACTGTCTTTCGACATTTTTATCATATTTATTTATCATGTTTAAATTTTAACACAATTTACATCAAATATAGTAAAAGTGGCTAGGCAAATTTATCCGGAGAACAAAACATATATTAAACTTAGATATTAGTTCTCATTATAGACATAAAATAAATATTAATGCATTTGTTTGATATAATAATAAAAAATACAACTTTATGTCTGGCCCGCAATCGTTTTAAGTTTCAAAATTTGGCCCTTTAGTTACTTCGAGTTGCCCATCCCTGCTATATACTATTAAATACTCATCTATAAAATTATTTTTGATGTTATTACTATTATTATTATGTTTATACTTTTATACTATTCCTAGAAATGTAACATTTCTATTTTATTGGTACCCGTATTAAAATGTCCCAGTACACATATACACATGTGATAAGTGATAACTATTTGATAACATTTTATGGTAGACAAAATTAATATTTAAGTAATTAATTATTTTAATTTCCTAATAATAATATTATAGGGAACGTGAAATTACTTCGAATATTTTTCTTTGATGAACGTGAAACATAATTGAATTACTATTTACAAAAATGTACTCAACACTGAAAAATAATAAATTATTTTCTCGATATTTAGAATTTATATTATTGTGAATCATTTTTATGGGCGATAAACGATTTCCTAGCTTACATTAAATTGATCGGAAATTGCATGTAGTTGATTTTTGTTTTGTAACAAATAATAATGCCCATTATTTCCACAGATAATCGCGAAACAACCACAATATTTATGGGGAAATGAGTTAAAATTTATTATTTTCTGAATTTTTTCGTATTTCCGAAAATAATAATCGTAAAAACTCAACATTTTATCTGAAGATAGTATGATATATAATGATATTTTCTAAATGCTGTTTTACAGAGAAAAAGAATGCGTTTGTTATGTACCTATTCTGTATGGTATTCTGTGTTTGCAGTAGGATAATATTTCAATCGATAAATTGGAATTTTCAACACAGAAGATTTTGAAATGTTTATGAAATTACATAATAATATCTTATAAAGAATCTATATTTGGCTCATTAATAAATAATATCTACCTACTATTAAAATAATCATATTTATTAAAGAATACAATCTATGTTACGGTATATACTTATTACTCGTGTACACATATATATATATTTATATATATATATATAGAATTAATTTAAATTATGTTTTATTGTATGAGAAATGATTTTTGTTAAAGAAAATGCATTTATCAGATCTAAACATTAATATAGCATCAGTACATTATTTACAATCAAAATCGTTCTTAAATGAATAAAGTTTGTAAAACTAGAAAATGTTACAATTCCGAAAGTTTTTGTCGGTTTTTATTAAAAGTAATAGTTAAAAGGTTTTTATAAAAACCCATGTTATTATTTATTCTTATTTAAACGCTAAAGATACCCCATAAAGTTGAGTCAGAGGGTGAAAATTATTACCACATTTATTGTAAATTATTTGGAACTGAACTGAGTAGTGAATTCGTTCACGTTGATATTAAAGGCGATCCCAATAATATTATGATAAATATTTATATTATATTATAATGTAAATAATAATGATAATGTTTCCGTCAACTACAGTTTTTCATATTATAGTAATGCTGCCAATATCTACTAGGTATATATAGAGTAGAAATAAAGACTGATAAATTAAAAAAAAAAAAAAAAAAAAAAAAACGAGGAATTTAAATATATAGTATTTTGGGTTTCACTTGTTTTGTTTCACTGCTCATTTTTAATCGACCAATTGTTGTGTTAAGATTTTTAATTCGAAAACCATAAATAAATAATGTTTTTAACATTAAATGCCTTTTTTAATTAATAATCTTTATAAATATTTTCTAACGAAATACTTTTGAAGAACCTTTTCAACTGGAAAAAACGATAGATATTATGACCAATGTTAAAATATAACGATATCATATGATTTCTGTATAGAGAGGCTTGAAATTTAAAAAATACAAGTTAGGAAAATCTATTTTACGAGCGTGCTAAATTCCAGATTTCTAAATGTATTTTAAGCAACAATCTAAAAATATCAAAGATAACAATATAGTAAAATGGATATGTATTATAAAAAAATATAATGTATCTAGAGTATTTGAAAAAAAATCATAGTTAACCTGATGGTTACTTACGGTCAGGTCAAAACTAGTTGTTACCTATAATATTTCTTCGTATACTTTAGGCACATTTTACTTTTTATATATTATTATTTTTTATTATACTATATATTAATTTTACTTACGTACATATATTGTTATTTTTTTAATATATGTTTATTTTTATTTTTATAAGAATACTACATTTTATTAATGAATTAATTTACTAATTCTTTAATTTTAAATATATGAATAATATCAAACTCCCTATAGTAACTAAATCTACAATCGCAACTATATATTATAGTTACTACGTATGGACGGACAAACGGACGAACGGACACAATTATGGAGATATAAGGTGTCTAATTATATTTATAGAAGTCTAAAAGTAGTCAGATTGTTTAAATTCGAATTTTTAATAATAAAATATATTTTGTTTCATTCATCCGGCGAATATTCATTCAACAATGTGATCTAAATAAGGAAAATGAGTATTGCGCGATGAGCAAAAAAAAAAAAAAAAAAAAATCGTTTTTCAGTTCAAAGCACTTTTTACCCGAGAGAGAATAGGTGTATACATGATGAATATTTAAAGTAAATCTAAAATCCAATTTTATCAACAAAAAAGTATTTTTCTAACCTGCTGTAAAACTTGCGAAGATCTATGTACGGTTTTCATATTTTCCAGATATATATGTACAAGGAACCACGTAATAAAATATACACACGTAAAAGACACATATTACGTAACATATACATTAACTTATACATTTCACGTAATTTTTTATTTATTCCGAACATTTATTTTTATTTTTTTTTTTTTTTTACGTTCTATATTATACGCTATTTTGCCCGTACATTTGTCAATATTAATATATTATACTGTGCACAGTTATATACACGTCGGGGCTATATGCTCCCACAAGAGAAATGAATATTGCCAAGGAAACTGGTATAGAGAAACTTGAATATACATAAAGAGTATTTCAAAGTTCCATCGTGTTAAAGATGGTGTATCGTGCACTAAGCCGTTAATTGATTATGCTATCGTGGCTTGTAGAGAACGAACAACCAAAAACCATTTAGGGCCACCCCAAATATACATATACGTTATTCAAAATTATATAGTCGGGGTATATTGGATGTCTAACCGGAATGCATATTATTGTGCACTTCGTATATCGTTTTTAAAATCAATTTTGACAAATCGTACACGTAGTACACCATTCCATTTTATCTGCGTTCAAAAAAGTTTTAATTAAATCATTTTATATGGGTAATGATAGTAGGTTTTCGGGTTTAAATGCTGTGAAACTATTTGAAAAATGCATTTATCATATAAAATTAAAAAAAAAAAAGAACAAAAAAAAAAAACGTTATTAAAATGGTTTTTTAAATTTTTATATTTCGCGATGAATGTGAAAAAAAATGCCTAAACCAAAAAAGCTCGAAATATTCTAAAAAATATAAAGGAAATTAATTATATATATTTTTTTTTATTTCGTTTGTCGATAAAAATATAAAATAAAATACATTAATTATAAGTTGGATGTATTAATATATAATTAATAATAATATATAAAATTAAAATATTAAATATAATATATATAAATAATATAATTATATTATAAATATAAATTATAAATTAATATTTAATATATAAATATTAATTATAATATTAAAATAATATATAATATTAATATAATATAATATTGCACGTTTTGATATTAGGTCCAAATTATATATGTTAAAATGTTTCGAAAATATTTCATTTCATTAAAATAACTACCTATAATTATTATCCTGAAAGGTTGAAACATATATTTTGTAGCTTGAAAAACACGGTGCACCAAACATTTAAAAAGAAAAAAAGATGCAAATATGTAATATAGTCCGAGCTTAAGAATGAGAATTAAATTTGTAAATTTCATAAAATGTTCTATTCACATTGATAACATTTTAATTTATTAGGTAAATGCTATAGTTCCTACAATTTTAAGAATATTTATGTAAATATATGTTAGTAAACATTTTGTAAATATATAAATATTAGGTACATAATAATTATACAATATTAGAATGAACCATAAAATTTAAATATGTACATGCGATTGGAATATGGCAATTTTTAACATTACTATTTGCATGAATAGTAAAATTAGTTACCTAAATATTGAAGAGTGTGGCCACAACTCTTTGATCTACCTAAAAATAAACGTATAAATGTTAACTTGTTTAAAAAAAAATATATTTGTTTCCTTTGGTTAAAAATATTCATTTGGTATAATACTTTCCAAATAAATGTACATTCCTTTTTTTATATAAACTATATACATAAATGTATAGGATATTTAAATTTATTCATCTACAAAGAAAAAAATGAAAAAAAAATTGCATAGTATATTTTTTATCTGTTGTCTTCGATATTCGGTAATATGCGTATCATTGGTGTATTTGGGAAATTTACATTTTATTTTTCAATAAATTCCCAAATATTGTATTCATGGGGTCAACATGTAACATGTATAAAACAAGATTAAAATTGGATAAAAAAAAATTCTAAAAACTCATTATCTCAGTACATTATATATTGCTAAAAAAAATATCATAATAAATTTCAAATTATAGAATTATTTTGAGAAAAAGAATAATTATAAAAATATTAAACCCTATAGGTATGCATTTATTGTTTTCACTCGTTAAAAGAAATTAAAATTTGTTTATTTGACAAATTCAAAAGTATAATTTTTTAAATAATATATACATTTTTTAATGATAAGAAAAATATCTTGGTTTTAGTTTCTTTACGTAGATACTGAAAATAAACTTTAGGTTTGACACGATTACAACTCGTTACTATTTTATTTTATTTTTTTAAATATATTAAAGTTTCTAACAATATATAAAGATATTTTAGAGTAATATATATGATTTAATTTTACCATAAAAAGTAAATTGATATGCAGAAAAATATTTTATATCAAAAAAAGTAATTTTTAAAAGCTATATCAGTTTTGTTTTCCTCGTGTAATGTATATAGGTATACATGCATTCATAATACAACGCACACACATACACATAAATACATGTTTTTTTATACACACACGTACATATTATAATATAATAATATACCTATATATTTATACATTTTTTTTTTTTTTTTAATGTTGCAAAACTTAAATTACGAAACTTTATAATATCGTATAATGCGTTTAATTAAAAATCTGTTGTAAGGAACGCGCGACCGACAAAACGGTGATGGAAAAAAAAAAAAAAAAAAAAAAAAAAAAAATTTAAACGATTATTTTCTAGAACATCGGAATAATGGTCTTGTCGTCGACAAATCATTTTCAACAAAAAATAAATATATAATAAAAATAGCTACACGAATTCTTCGTCAATGTTAAATATAGTGTTGTTAAATTAAAAATTGAAATTAAAATAGATAATATATCGAATGAAGTGTCAAAATTATTATAAAAAAAAAAAAAATAAAAAAAAAAAACAACCACACCCTCCGCCTTAAAAACTAATAATAAAAATTCAGGTGTTCGCTCGGGACCAAGTGAAGTTATTTGTTTAGGGGTGGGAGAAAACGAGCTCTTTATACGGTTATTGTTTGTATACATAATATATTATAGTGACCGAAAAGCGAATGTCATCCGTGTGCACAAGAATATTTGATTGATTCCGTATATTTAAATGACGATTTTGTCGCCAAAGGTCATTATTTTTTCAAATCGTGTTTAGCTGGGCAGTACGTATTAGCTGCGGCGAGCTGCTTTAACGGGCGGTTAAAAATATGTTCCAGATACACTGTTAATCAAAATGGGTTTAACTTTACTGCACGGAGGCTTATGTCTTCCAGATAAACTAACCGCGGTGCTTTTCTTCCGAACAAATTAATGTCTGCAGGTCATATATATATATATAATATATATATATATATATATAGTAGTGATGTTACGAACCCAGATTTTTGAGGTCGAACCGAACCCGAACCGAACTTTTTAAAATTTTAACGAACCCGAACCAAACCGAACTTCATAAAAAAAAAAAAACAATACCATAATATTAATTACCATTTTTTATTAATTATGTATATTTGCATAAAAATGTATTAAGTAGGTGCCTCTTAAACATAATTTTAAGTCTAAGTAAAGAAGGATTCCACATTTTTCCATTTCTTTTTATCGTTTTTCGACAA
>JAIPRL010004885.1:0-35264 GCA_025469235.1 Pemphigus obesinymphae | reverse complement strand
GGCGGCTGAATGGAAACCCACAGGAAAAAGGCCAAGAGGACGTCCAAAGAAGCGATGGATAGATGGAGTAAAGCAGGACTTAGAGAAACTAGGGATACTAAATTGGGAAGAAAAAATACAAAATCGAGAGGAGTGGAAGGCGATGTCAGTGGCGGTAAAAACTCTTGAAGAGTTGTAATGCCAATAAAGAAGAAGAAGAAGAATATTTTTCCCACTTAAAATTTAAAATTAACACTGTGATAATGATTTTTAATCATTACTAACATAACTGTTAAGATTTAACTAACAGTTTCTGTGTGAATTTAAATTAGGTATATTTTTTTTTTTTTTATTAACAATGTCTTCATACTTTTAGTAATAAAGTAAATAATTATACTCCTATAGAAATAAGAAATTATTAGTGAAAAATAAAATTATCATAATACACTAAAATACATTTTAAACTATAATATTTTATATACTATATATACTATTATATAATATATAATACTATATGTACTAAATTCAATATGATCAATGATCATACATACCTATTTTTCTCTATTGTTTATTTTTCTCGTGTCTGACCACCTGACCGGTCTAGTAACAAAAGAAAACCCTTGGTTGTTTTGACAAGCTTTCTTTTTAAGTATCAATACTTTTGCGTATAATAGAAATAAAGTTATAGAGATGTTTACCTATAAGTTTAAACCATTGAGACATACTATGGGAAAAAAGTGTTTCTGCAAAGTACCCACTGTTTATACCTACATAATCTAGGATTTGGTTTTACCATAAGCCCTGACATATTTTGTATTCTATACACAATCGTATTTTCTCGGGAAGGAAATACAGAATATTATTATTGTATACCAGTGACAACCACGTATCAATGCCGAAAGACAAAAGTAATGCTTTTAACTGTTAAATATTCTCACTTACAATAAAGTAACTGTTATCTGGATGAAATTGTATTAACGTTAGTTATAATTTTTTTATGCGTTATGTAACAAGTTTTATCTATTATATTTCATTAAGTTCTACGTTATGTGACATCCGCAACAATATAGTATGAAGAGTCAGTGTTCAATTTTGACTTATTGTAAGATGTGTGGACATTCTAGATTATAAAAACCTGAGAACGGCAAACCTGACAAATTTAATCCCAGCTTTTCCTTGGTATATTTCACAATTTTAATGGAATTTATATTGATGTATAGTTTTATCGTTTGAGTGTGATATCCGTTACAATCCAGTGAGAAATGAGCGATTTAATTATTTCGACATTTTGGTATGAAATGTATTCGAATTTATAGAAAATAATGGATCTATAAACCAGCATTTTTCACCAAATACGTATATTAGCATATTATGTTAGGAAAAAAATGTTGGAAAATGCTTTCCCAATTATGGTCTATTTATAGCAATTTTCAATTTTGAATCATTTAATTCATAAAAGTTTTAATTTTAGGTTTTAAATCCTAAAATTTTAATATACTATTGAAATTACGTCATCCTAGTTACAAACAAAAAAATATTTAAAAATCATTCGGTATGTACAATATTTTTTAATAGCTATTTAATTTTTTCGAAAATATGTATTATTTTGGTATGAAATGTGTTCGAACATCAGGGAAATAATAGATCTATAAATTTGAAATTTTGACCAAAAAAGTATGTAAATATATTAAGAAAACAATACATTTTTTGAAAAATTATACTCATTTTTAAGCTAATAATAGTAATTTTCAATTTTAAGTCATAATATAATAATTATAATTATAATTAATTCATAATATGTATAACTTTCTACTTTACAGGAGAATTCGATTTATTTTTATTTTTTAATATATATTTTTTGATTAAAAAAAAATGATGTAGTCAGAATTTGTTGGTTGAATTTGGTTTTAATGTTATATCAAATTGAAAGTTAATGATTTTATCATATTCGTTTAAAAGGTTTATTTTTGTATGTTTTACGACAATTGTACGTGGTCTACTCAGAAATGACGATATTGCCATGCACGGAGTCCTCCATTAGAATCCCTCTACGTCCAAATACGTTTTTGCACTTTTTTCAACTTTTTTTATTCATTATTTATTTATTTACGGAAGTAAATTTCCAATTTCAAAATAATAAATTTACATTAAATTAAACATTTAAATTATCATGCAAAACAAACATTTATGTAATAAATTAATATAAGAATTAATAAATTATAATGTATTATACAAAATAAAAGAAACTTTTATTAATAAATTAAAAACATAAAAAAAATATGTAAGATAGTAAATAGTATTAATTGGATAATATATTAGAAAAGTTGAGTAAAGAGGTGTTAAATATATCTAAATTATCAAATGAATTACCGGCGATCATTAGAACATTTACCGGGGTGTATAACATGTATTTTTTATGAATTGGTGAAGAATGAAATAATGATTTATTTCTTGAACATGATTGGTTTAATCTAAAATTTAAACGCTCAAGAAGTTCAGGACAGTTAATAATATTATGTAATAATTTTTATAGAAATTTACAGTTCAAAAAAATTTTTTTTTATCGAAAGACATTATCCTAAAAAAACTACAAGTAATATCATATCCTAAATGAGGAATTCTTTCTATATTGCATTTATACGATAAATATCTTAGGAAATTATTTTGGATTGAGGATAAACTTTGGTTTTGTGTTATATTATCAGTGTACCAAATTAAGGCAGCATAGTCAAAATGAAACCGTACTAATGAATAATATAAAATTTTAAGTGCTGATTTATTGTTAAAATCCTTACAAAAAAAATTCTAATTTCATAAAAGCTTTATTTCTAATGTAGTCAATATGATGATTGAATGAGAGCTTCGAATCAAATAAAACACCTAGGTCCTTAATATCATCTTTAAGTGACACATTTAAATTATTTAACGTATAATCAAAAAAAAAAAATATATTTTTTTTTTAAAGAAAAAAAGATAATGGCACATTTTTCTATATTTAATGGCCTATCATTTTCAATACACCAATGATATAGGTTGATTAGATCTTCTTGAAGTTTTAATGCATCATCAAAACATTCAATTTTTTATAAATTTTAGTATCATCCACAAATAGAAGGAAATTTGAATTTGTTATGATTTTTTGAATATCATTAATGAAAATAGAAAAAAGTAATGTTGACAGGCCACCTTGGGAGGCACCAGATAGTATGATTATTTGATCAGAAATATGATTTTCATATTTTACTGCTTGGACTCGGTTGGTTAGGAAAGATTCGGACCATGAAAATAACGGATCGTTGAAACCAAATGATTTAAGTTTGATTAATAAAAGAGAATGATTAACTTTATCAAATCAAAATACAAACTTTTTCAAAGTCTGTATGAATTATATCAACTTGTGCTTGTATATTAATTGATTCCAAGATGAAGTGTTTGAAAATTCCCAGGTTGGTTAATGATGATCGTTCTGGACGAAAAAAGTGTTGTTCATTAGAAATTATACGTTCGAATAAAGGGAATAATTGATTGTTAATCAATTTAGAGAATAACTTTAGGAATATTGACAATTTAGAAATTGGCCTGTAGTTTGTAACCAATGATTTATTTCCTTTTTTATAAGTTGGCAATAAAAATGAAAATTTCCATATGTTAGGAAAAATACTAGTTTTTAAAGTTTTATTAAATAAAATTGTTATAATTGGTGACAATATAAATGAACATTCTTTTATAAGCCTTGCAGAGATGCCATGAGGACCCGTTGATTGATTTAAATTAATAGACCACATTTCATTAAAAACATCGATTATAGATATATTTATAGAATTAAAGCAAAAAAGATAGTTATCTAATTTATAAATATTATTAGTGTTATCAATCATTAATGGATTTGATTTAAATGAATTAGATAAATGATCCTTAAGTAAATTAACAATTTCTAGACCAGAGGAAGCTTAATTATCAAAATAGGACATAGATGCAGGTAATTGATTATTTAATTTTTGTGAATTATAAAAATTCCAAAAATTTTTTGGATTAATTTTGACTGAGTTTTGTGAGTAATTAATATAATTTTTATAATCACGATATCTAATTTTTTACAATAACTTCGAAGATTAGAAAAACTTATGTACCTATGATTCAGGTGTTTTTTAAGTTTAAAAAATATTATGAGAATTTTGTTTATGTTTTATTAATATTTTTAATTCTTTACTAAACCAAATGGGGTATTTAATTTATGTCTGCGAACTTTCGGTATAAATCGACTTATAGCATAATTAATATAGCTATAAAAAAAATTGATATCATTATTAATATAAGAGTTAGAATTAATTGTATTATACCTACCAGTTAATATTACCTAAGTATCTTATAATGCTTCTGTAATCGCCAAATTTCCAATTCGAGACATAATTGTTAAATTGTAAATTTGTAGAAATTAAACAATTATAAGTTATAAATAGTGGAAGGTGAAAATTATCTACAGGCATAATAGGATAATTATTTTTTTAACATATACGGATAAAGAGTTAGAAATTACATAATCAAGAATTACGGATTTTATATTAAATATATGATTGTATTGACATACATTTAAATAAGATAATTTATCATTAAAATGCGATTCACTATTAGGAAAGTTAGCAGACGGTAAATTATAATCACCTAGTAATAGCAAATCCGTGTTTGGGTGTTTGTTATAGATAGATTCAACAATGTCAAAATACTAATTAAAACATTTATAGTATATGGATTAGGTATATAAACTGAACTGATAATAAGAGAACGTTTAGGTAATTGGATAATAACAAATAATAGTTCACTATTAATATTATATAAAACTATGGGTTTTGATTTATAAATATTCCGGACAGCAATAAGAACGCCACCACCTTTTGATAGGGAACTGGTTTGTGAGTTTTTATCGTATCTGAATACTTCATATCCGTGAAAGCCCAATTCAGATTTAGCAATGTTATCCGTAAGCCATGTTTCCGTGAATATAAATATATCATAGAGGGAATTAGGTAATTGTGTTTTTAAATTAGACATTTTATTATTGAGACTTCGAACATTTTGATAGATTTCAGGATTTATTCAAAAAAATGTTTGTTTTTTACTAATAATATTGGGATTACCTTTAATATATTTTATTATCATATAATTTTCACCTTCAGCTTTTCGCTTCTGTAGTTAATCTCGTAGTTAACTCATATGATTTCGTTGCATTAATGTACGATCGGAAGCTATACGAATGTCGGGCCACTGTGAAGAAGTACGTAAATTGGATTGAGAACGGAGTATTTTAAATACTTCTGTGGCATTATATAAAGCAACTTTTATCGGACGTGGTTTATCTGAAGTACCTAGTTGAGTTTAGTTTACCGAGACGAGAAAAATTAATTTTATTATCCATTTCACTAAGCATCTTTAAAAGTTGTTCTTTATCAGTTTCTGATGTTTGAGGATTATTCTTAGATTCTGGCAAATTGAATACGATTAAGTTGCAAAATCGTAATTGTCTATAAATAATTTCTAAAATTATATCCTGTTCGGATCCTTAATGAGAAGTAGAGGTATTATTTTCAAAAGATTCTAATTTTCTTTCAAGTAAATCTACTTTTTCTCTCAGTAATTTATTATCCTTAAATAACGTAGAAATAGTTTTAACCATATCATCCAATTTCTTATTAAGTTTATTGAGATTAATATTTGTATTATTAACAGTAGATATTATTTTACCTTGAGATGTTTTTAGTTCTTCCAATGAATCTTTTATAGTATCCAAAACTATTACTGTTTACAATGACATAACAAGTATAAATAAAATGTATAACGATAAAACAACCAGAACGCACGACTGTCAGAACACGACTGATATTATATTATATTATCATATATATATTATTAGTATAATTAAAGTAATTGTTAATTATATCCACGGAAGCTTCGATCAGAATCTTTTTTTTAAAAAGAAATGATTTATCATTGCTTTCAAATTCAATATATCCATCACTAGTATCCTACCAACGAACAGAGTTCTTCCACACTCTACTGACCGTCTTTTTTTAATCCACGCGCATTTAGCGCATGTCCCATAGAAATTTCACACGTATGAAATTACTGCTTTTTCAAACTATGATTTGTTTTAAAAAAAAGCTGGAACAAAATATAGTCTTGTACTTTTATGCATACCACATGTATAATTTACAATTATTACATTGAATTATATATATATATATATATATATATATATATAACTTATATTTATAAATTTAAATAAATAAAAGATGCTTAGTATAAAGTTAGCTAAGTACTTATATTAGAATGATAGTTAGAAATGTACCTACTCACAGGCCAAAATACCTAAAATAAAATCTAGTAGCCAAAATACGTTTTTTACTTTTGGATCAACTGCCCCCCTAACCGGGCACAACTACGGCAATTGATACAATAGTTAAACATTACCTATTATAGTAATATTAATAGTAATCATTTCTCTCAGTTATCATGATATAATATTAGAGTACAGATTTTGTTATTCATATATAAATTATAATTTACTGTAAAGTTATTCAATAATATTATTGAAATAGCTTATTATTATTGTTGTTCTATTTTATAAGTAATACATTATGAGTGTTAAAAATTTTTGTGATATTTAATTAATGTCAAAAAAGGTTTAAATTTTAAAATCATACATCTCAAATCTATGACTAATATATAAACGCACATTTTCAAAAACTACATGATTAGATACTGAGTACACATTGTTTCATACACTATTACATTTACTTGGAAAAGTTTTAGCTAATCCAATCATCAACCAAATAATTCAATTACCTAACAATGTTATTAAAATACAATAATATATATATAAATTTTCTCATAATATAATTATGATTTTAAAGGTATTGAATTATTTCTTATTACGTTTTAATAGTTTTATGGATTTATTTTCTGTTTTATTTATATATTAAAAATATATTCAAACATAAAATTTTTATGTATCTGTTCTTGTTGCACCAAAAACTAATACATTTATTGTACTTATTTTATCGATGAAAATAATTCATAGACTTATAACATAAATATTTTTTTTTATAATATATAAACTTTTGAATAAATTTAAGGCATACTACTATCTTCTAACACAAGGATATTATACTTACAAAATATGATTCATCATTGTATATATTTATAATATTATATATCTTTTAAAACTTTTAAAATTGTAGATGTATACATACATAATATATATATTGCAAAACATTTATTTTATTCATTAATGTTTCATAAAGACTATTTGTTTTAGTCAAATATCTATAGGACTTTCAATTAAACATGTTATAAGTTATAAAATAATTTATAAACCACAGGTTTTTATATAGGTATATATACTATATATATAATTTAAAGCATATTATATTGAATAATTTAAAGAAATACTGATATCTCCAAACATGGAAGTTGCATTTAACATAAAACTTTCCTTCAAAGGGTAAAATAAAAATAAAATATAGCTATAAAATATATATGAATATAAATTATAGTATTCGCTAATTTCTAAATTTACCAAACAATATTTAGTATAGTATGATTAGGTGTTATTTTATATTTATTTAATTCTTTGTCGCATAATTATTTAATCAAGTAACTATTATATAGAAGAAATGTGTAACAATTAAATCAAAGAGTTCTTCCAATATTTTGTTGGTTTTCTCAATAACCAAAATAGGAATCAAATTATAAATACAATTTACTGAATGTATATTTGACAGTCAATTATTTACCTATATTATATCAATATATTCTAAATAGATAATATATTTTATAATATAAATATGGTCACACTAAATCACATTATTTTCTACGATTTCTCTTACGATATAATATTAAACATACCAAATAACAACATGAGTATTAATAATTATGAATAGTACACCGAAGCTCCGTTCAGAATCGTTTTTTCTTTTGAATGAAATGATTTATCATTACTTTTAAATGTTATACATTCACCAAAAGTATCCTATCCAATTAGCGAAGTGCTTCCACTTCTATTAACACCCAACATTTCAAGTGCCCATTTTTAAAAATGTATTTTTTTTCTTACAGTAACTTCACATTGAAATAAATGAAATCACTTACTGCTATTAATGTAATAGTAAACCGGTATCTATATATTGTTTATAAGATATGTTATCAAAATGATCATAGTGTCATTAAATCGAGAAAATAATATCGAATAGCATGAAAACATTTACCCAATCTTAATTTACCTGGTTTTAAGATTAAATTTTCATTTTTATTAAGTGTAGCCTAAATGCTTAAACTGATAACAGGTTGTACAGATACAGACCACGGAGACATAACTCCGGTGCCAATTTACCGCGTTTGCCATGTATCTTACCTTATCATATTGTTATGTTTATTTTTTTGGCACATAAGTTCGTTTGTACGTACGGTACACGTCTTATCCAAAAACGCAATTTGACTCCGTCAGGACGATGTATAAATGCGAATAAACGAAGACGAGTTCGTGTGGCACGAAGTGCGTGATTAGTTTTTATTTTATCAGGAATGTGACAATAAATTTATAGTTACATAGAAAAAATCGACGTCGGGAGATGTGTAACGTTTTGTAAAAACGTGTAGTGAAAATATAAATCTGGTGCGACAGTCGAGAGACATGGTGGACGGGTCGGTCGACATAAACGGAGAGAACGGAACGCGCTGCTCTGGTGGCGTCGTAGTCGCATGGTGGTAAGCATTGCATGGCTGGGGAAAACATCGATTGGAATAAGGAACATATAGGTATATAAATGAATAAAAATTACAAATATTATAAATAAAAATGTATGCAAAACAAAAATGGTAACTCTGTTAGTAGTGGTACCATTAACAAATTTGTTCAAATAACTATAGAAATTCTAAATATAAATTACCTGTAGTCTATGCAGATGGTTTAAAATCAACGTATTAATGAAATATTATTGTAATATTGTTTAACATTAATTACAATTGTTAATCTTAGGATTCTTTACGAAGTTTTGAATCCTAATGTATCCGTTTTGCCGTGCATTCGCCTATTATTACAATATTTGTTGCTCTTATTGACTATGGACTTTAAACCGATTATTTAACTCGGAATCGATTAATCGTTATTTATGAAATTATTTTATTATATAATATATAGAAACCTGGCAATTTTACAAACTAATAATATATTTTCAAGATAATTTTTCCTGGTAATCTCTATATTATAGGTTATTTTTGCCCATTCATAAATATATTTATTAATTTATTTTTAGGACATTAATATTTGGTCTTTAATCTTTATTACGTACTTAATATATTTATTACCACAAAGTACCTTAAAATGTATCGTTCATGTTGATAATTATGCATTTAAAAAAAAATGTTTAATACTATAAGCAAAAATTATCACATGTAATGTCAATTATAAGTCAAATGCGACTTTTCATAACAAATATTTTTGTGACGACTTAAACAGTGTAATTTATAATTTTAATGAACTTTTAGAAACTAAAAAATGTATGAATTTAATATTGTCATTATAATCTGTTTTACAATAATTTTTTCTATAATAATAATTCCAATATATGTATTTTACATCATAATTTCGATTATTTCTGCGTAAATTGTTAAATTAAAATTATTGTAATACAACATTTCTTAAACAAATATTGTAATAATATTTGATGATTGGAATATTAATACAAATTAATGGTTTTTTTTTCCTATAATATATCCAAAAGTATACATTATTCTATTTTATTTTTTACACGTATGTTTGAAAATTCGAATGATTTAATACTTGCTAATAATTTTCCTTGCTTGAATATACCAACCAAACGAGTTGACATAAATGTTTGTAGTTGGGCCAGCAATAGCCTTAGTACTGTCCCCCTTCTATATTATCATCTATGAACATTTCAAAGGCGTGGTATTCCTCTTTTGATCATACGATGACAATTTGCGTTGATTTATGTTACGCCCTAATTGCCTTTGACTCTTAACATCCAAACATAAATTGAACGTTTAGTGTACCGACTAGGGACATTGTATATTTAATCAACATCATTTACACAAACATAAACATCTTAAAATTAATTATATATGTAATAATGTTAATATGTGTGTGTATATATATATTATGCATAAGTTATATTATACACAACAATTTATATTTAATAAATATCCTGACTTTGTCACATAAAATAATTTAAATTTTTAAAGCCATTAATTTTACTCTATTGAAATAATAAAAAGTGGTTTTTTTAATCATACAGAAAAAACAATTTCATTTCATTTAAAATAAAATTTCTTAATATTATTTTAAACCAAAATGAATAGATACTAAATAAAAGTAGCTTTTATATGCTGTATATTAAGGAAGGTCTGGGTTAATTTATATTCACATTAAAGGGGATCCACATTTTTGTATTTCTGTTCATGAAACATGCATCAGGTGATATACGTTCCTAGAAAATTGATTTATTTTAGATAAAAATTATCTAAGGATTATCCCAAAATTTAGTAAGAAAATATTTAAAAGAATTATGTAAATTTTTTTTATTTAATTAATTATCCGTATTATTATAGTAAAAATCTTATTATAAATTAAAACTAAATGTTCTACTTATTTTGAAAATATGAACGCAGAAATAATAGAGCGTCTAATGTTCCATCTCACAGTCTGTTTCTCAGCTTATTTGCAATATGCACACTCTGACTCGATACTAGTAGGAGGAGTAGACATTAAATACTTAAATACTAGCTTTAAATGATTTCTTTTTAAATAATTTTTGTAAAATCAGTTTCTTTTTGTGATGATCCTACAATGGTTCTTTTACTTTTGCTTATTTAGACTTCGATTAGTGGATAATGTAAGATAAAAATTTGATTCACAGATCCATACTAACTTTTCAATTTTTAAATATAAATACTACACGTCGTCAATATATCATTCATAATTAATTGCCTATATGCTACTCCTTAGAAAATGCTTTGCTTCAATAAATACTAAACAATTATTGAGTGTTGAATACAGTTACTTATTAATATACCTGTTATTTATTACTAAACTTATTAATTTATAAATTATTTTACGATAATAAATATCGATAAATATGATTATATAATAAATTACGCTATGAAATAATTTTTGACGATCCCGAAAATCCCGGGATTAGTGATTTACCGGTCCCGGGATTTATGGGACAAAAAAATTATCGAAATCCCGGGATCCCAGGATTGTAATTCCTAGTCATATTACAATAAAAAATATTTAAACAGTATTTTCGTAATATATACTGTTATAATACAGTGCGGTTTAGTTTTCTCCCTAGTTTTAGCACAGAATTTTAATGTAATTGGAGTTCATAGAAAAATAGGAATGACGTTTCATAATTCAAGTTAATGCAAAGTTCATGTTATAATAGATTTTATTCATAACTATGTCACAGAAAAACCAGCAGTATGCTTTTTTTGTGGAAGCTTATTTTCGTAAAAATAAATTTGTAGCTACCATCCTACCTTTCCCTACTCAATTTGAAATTTATTCTTGCTAAGCAATTTCAGACAGAAAATCGATTATATTATGGGTAAAAAAAACATCAGGAAAACGGGCTCTATTATCATAAATTGAGGCGGACGACAACGGACTTCTCGAACACTCAAAAACATTGACACAGACAGTCGCTAACTTTTGCAATCTCCTAAACAGAAATTCAGCAATTCTGTGATCGGTATTTGAGCATGCTACATAATTTGTTTGCACCATATCTACAATAATACGTTCTAAAAAATATTTAGTTTCAACACTATAGTGCCACAACACATACAGCGTGACCATCAATCGGTATTGGGAGAAGTATTCTCTAAGTGCTTGATTAATGATTAACATGAGACGATATTCTGTGGCCCACATACTCTATAGATTAAAGACCATGCAGCTTTTTAAAGGTTTGTATTAAGTTATTTAGGTTAAATTCGTGGTTTATAAACATCACCAATGCTCTAAAGAGTTATACGCAATTTTTAATTTTACTTAGAACAATGTTTGTGTATGACGGCCATCACATGACTGATATTTGATTTAAGACTAATTAAATTATAACTTTAAAAGTAATTATTATTATTTTTAAAAAAACAACATTTGTAACCCAAAAAGTTTTTTTTTCATAAATCTATGGACCGTTTTTTTTACACTATTTATTTAATATAGAACTTAATAATTTGATAAAGTTGTTATGTTTTTCAAAATATCCAGGTTTATATGAAAAATTTAGTTTCAATAATTCGATATGTAATTCATCCCAGATCCCATTATAACATGTTTTAAACGTTTTCTTTTCAATTTATATTCAGTTGAATATTGAACAAAGATGCTTTGCATAATATGAACTATATTTTATACTAATAATCTATAAAAATGCTTTTTAAATAAGTGGTTCTTTTTTTTTACTATTTTTACAATTCAATTCGATTATGTACTAGTTTGGCACAGAGAACATTAATGATTATTGGTGAATTTGTGGTTTCTTGAAGATACGATTACAGTATTTTGGTGATGTAATTTTATATATTTCATAAAAAAAAATTAGTAAAACTATTGAATAACGATAATTTAATATAAAATAATTAATAAAATAGTTATTTGTACATATAAAGTATAATTATATTAAGTTGTTCGATAAGTTTGATAATTTTATTTTATTTTTTTCACACGATATTTTACAAAAAGCCCATGAGGTTCTTTTTTCTGGAAATTATTCTTCCATTAAAAATATATTATTCTATTTGTTAATAGATTTTTAAGTTTTAAATTTAACTAAAACGCTATCATTTCAATTCTGTTTTGTATAATTTTGCTATGTTGCCAATTAGATAAACGTAGACCGAAAATGCGGATATAGCGTATTCTTAATAGTTTTTTTTTACATTAACGTTTGATCTTGTAATTGTTAGTAGAATATAAAATTTTTATTTTCATAAAATAAAATAAAGTAAATTTAAGGTTATAAAAGTTTTTAAATAAAGTCAATACATATTTTATTCTAAAAGTATAAGAAATATCTTAGAGTAATTGTATTTGAATATATTTTATATTATTAACTGAATATACCTAATTTAAAATATAGTAAAATGTTCATCCATGACATCTTTATTGTTTAAGAGTTAAAAGAATATTATTGAAAATATCGGTATTGAAAATTACATTATATAGCTGTAAATCGAATATTGTTAAATTATATATACGATACTGTCTTATTGCAATTCTATTGACTCGGCACTTTATGTTTCTCTCTCAACATTTTACTTAGATACTTATATATAGGTAAAGACTAACAGGGACGCAGAGTAAGAAATATGTGTGGACTTTTGTAATATTAATTAATCAAATTAAAACACATAAATATACAAGTTGAATTAAATATATTCGTATATTTAAAATGAAATATATAATCTTTTAATAATTCAAATTACTTCAACAACACTCTAGAATTCGCACATTTCTTCGCATGTAAATTAATTTTATCATCATCAAAACATAGTGTTACTCAGGTGGGTATATATGTATATTTTATAGTTTATTAATAATAAATATTCAATTTTGTTATTATATCTAGTTTATTTATGTAAAAGGTAAATCGAACGCAGATTATAGTTTCTAAGACCTGTTTAAAATAAATTTAAAACTTTATTCCGTAAAATGGCCCGGTAGTAAAAGTAGTTAGTATAAAATAACTAGCCGATTATTTCTTAACTGGATATGATTCATAATCTTATTGCAGATAAGAGGTATAAATAGTCCATTTAAAATATAAATAAGAATATAATAGGTATATAATATATATATAATAAAATATAAATGTATTTATATATATATATATACAATTTAAATACTTAAAAATATACTTACAATGTGAAAAGCGAGCAAAGAAGGCATATTTCAATACATAATTTTCTTATATAATTATTGTATTATAGACAAATATTTTGATAACTACTAATTCTAAATATTATTGTAAATTGCAATTTGTTTTATTATTTTTATTTAGACCTATGGAAGATAAATACATTTTTAATAAAAATAATATACTTTGACAGGGGGTTTATTTAAATTAAAAAAAATGTTATAAGATAACCAACGATTTTATTAAACTCTTTTATCATTCCAGCAATAAGTATTTCTTTAAATTTACGTTAAAATAATCAAAAATAAAATGGTCTTATATAAATTTAGCTAAAAATACAATATCATAATTTTTATAATCCTAGCGATTACAATTTAAATTATTGTTTTTTTCAAAAATGTTTGTTAAAACAACTATGTACTGGGTATATTGATTCATATTCAATATTATACCTAATTATCCTGGATTATATTATTATTACAATTTCTAACGGTATAAAGTACTTACTGGAAAGGTCTATTGTGATCCAGATCAAGGCCTACTTGTTTTAGTATGGACCATCCTAGAAAGTCAAATAGTTGTCTACAGATTTCCTAATGTCTGAGTTTTGATCGTCTTCCCAACTATACCATGTGAATTACTTATGAGTTTATTCAGTATTTGTATGATTATTGATTATTATATGTGTGACATATTTAAATGTCAGGCGGCGTAATATATACAAATTTTGATGTAAAAATTAAAAATAAGTCTACAAACTTCAAAAATGTGTCGATTTGTTTAGATTTTTTTGATAATCATCTATGACAAAGGTTTTTTAAAAATATGTATGGAATTCCGATCTTAAATTTAAAAAACAACTTTAAATTTTTTTTTAAAAGCAGGTATTTAGAAAAAAGGAATATTAAGATAAAATCAGAAATTCCCGAATATTTAGACCATCTATATAAAGTTTAAAATTGATAGAGAGTAGATTTGAACGTATTGAATGGAACGAGAAAGATATTGATTTTACAATGATTTTTATTTATTTTCTGCGAAAACGACCAATAGCAGTTGAGTAGAAGTTTTGGAATTTGTAATTCGACGACAGTAAGTTGGTTCAATCCTTACATCATTTAGAAAATTATAATATTTAAAAAAAATGTTCTGAAGAAAATGAGAAAATATATTAGATAAATTATTATTTAAACAATAATTGATGACGATTCACAAAAAATATCCTATAAACATACTCCTGAGTACTACTTGTGACAAATATCCTGGCGAAATTTATTTTAATATTTCTGGGCAGTTCCCATTCTGTTCCCTATTAATGCCTAGCCGGAACTTTTTAAAAGGGTACATACAGGGTGTTTCTGAATGGAATACATTAAATTCGTACACATACTCAGTGGGGTGACCCAATGACGAAAGTTTTTAAATTTTTTGTCTACCCTTAAAACCTAAGTTTTTAAGTTTTAATTCAATGTATATTAACATAAATGTAAAAATAAATACACCATGATATTTCCTGCAAAATTCTCACATGAATCGATATATTACATCATTTTTACCATTTTCGCCCGATTTTGACGCCCGCGAGACGCTCGTGTCGCTAGAGTGTCGCCACGAAGAAAAAAATGATGCGACATATCGATTCGTATGATAATTTTCCACGAAATATCATGGTTTAATTTATTTATGGACGTCTAACATTCCTGATTAATTAACACGGATTTTAAATAGTAAAATGATCAAAAAGTACTTTGAATAAACGTATATACCTAATTAATTGTATTAGGAGTCACAAAAGAATTGTTTTTACTGTAGAAAATGAAGAATTGATGCTTCAATTAGTTCATGAGAAACTTGTAGAGATTACATTTTCTGAAAGTATTTGGTGTGGTTTGATCGGAAATCAGTTATTTGGTCCACACAAATAAATTGCGATCAACGAATAAACTACGCAATATGGTGGTGTAAACAATACGAACGCGGCCGTGTCCACGACACACAACGGATATTCTATCGCAACGGAAAAGTCAAAAAAAAAAAATGTAATTTAGCCCCTACAAAAATATTGATCATGTTACCCTAATGGGGGGATGATACAAATTTTATATCATGATATTAAAAGATAAACAATACATTACAATATATTTAATAATTCAATTTTTAAGATGTCTATAATATTCGATATGAAAATAATTTTAAGTGAAGTATTATAATGTCATAATTCATTATATTATGAATTATTTTCTTTTCAAATTTATTTTATTTGATTCAGGTTAAATGCAGACAAGTACGTCCAAATTAACAAATAACTTTGATATTTAGGTATAAATATTAATATATCAATATAATGTAGACATGTGAAATACGTAAATATTAATGTATCATATTCTTGGATGTATACGTGTAGCTCCTGTTTTATACCGAGTGTAGACCTACTTAACGTTCCACTGAACAGATAAATAGATTATCTCGGAATATTTGTTTCCTTTTATTATCGTTTTTTTTTTCTTTCACTTGTGTAAAAAATAATGGAACTGTAATACAAGAATCAAACTCAATAAAGGAGTTAAAAAAAACCCATTCCTCGTGCCAAAATACGATGTGTTTCCAAAACTGCAAACTACTCGCATTGTATGAAGACGTGTTAAAAGGGTATTTTTTTTTTTTTTTTTGTTGGCTCGAAATAAAAGAGGGCGAGGTAAAAATACAGGTAAAGAAATAAAATAACGAACAATGAAACTTTTCTATAATAATTGATACTTTTATATTCGGTGCCAAATGACTTCAACGATAACGGGACACATGCACTATCTGGAATAATATATTATAGTAGGTGAGCTTATTAAAATATACGATGTGTATTTAAGTGAGTTCAATTAATTAATTGCTTAAAAATGTAATTCTTATTTTTCTTATAGAATTTGTAATCAAAAACATAACAATATATTCTACTATTAATCAGTAGCAATATCTATTAATAATTTATTAATAATTCTTTGTTATTTGTTAAAATCTGTATATAATTATTTGAAATTTTCTAAGGAATAACAATTATTGCGTTATATATATATATATATATATAACAATTGTGATGCCCACGATAAAGATATACCAGCAAAACTGTTCACGGGCGATGTCGGATAATTCGGTTGGCATTATATTTCTATAATATTGCACATGGTTATTATTTACCTTATTTATTTTAATAGCCTAGTATAACCACTTCTGTCATTTAGCATCTCACCGCAAATTAAAATGTCCGCACCGTGTTTAAATGTTATTTTAAATATTATTTAGAATATGAATGAAGCACCTAATTGGCATATTTAAATACACTAATTTTTATAATGTTGTTCGAGAAATAGTTTTACAATATTTTCAAATTACGTGTTTTGAAATATCGTTTTAAATAATATGAATAATACTCATCTCTTAAATATTTGATTACCTAATGTTTTTCACAATTTTGCTTAAAAAATAATATTAAATTATATCCGAAATATGGTTTTTTAATATTGTTTTGAACATATTTTGAACACGATACCACAATGCTTTTTTAGATGTACGGTTACAAACATATTTTTATGTTTTAACTGTTATCTGGGTGACTCCACGTAATTTGGATTACCTCTATATTATTTAAAGCCCCAATATGATTAATTTAAGTCAAACATTTAAATAGGAATTAAACATCAATTAAATATTTAATAAACCGTTATTAATATACAATTCATCTGTCAATAATTATCATTTATTATTAAATATTTAGGTCTATATTATGTATTTAAATGCTACAATCAATTTTTAAAATTGCAGAAAGTTCATTGTAATATGTGTGTTCAGGAATAAATTATTTTAATTAAATTTAAAACAATTTAAATATACCTCATTAAAATATCCAATTTTTAATTAATTTTAATCTCTGGTGATTATTTTTCATATTTTCGTTGTAACCTATAATTGTATGTTCATATTCTAACGTCAAATAATTTTTAGAAAATTTTTATCTTTTTTTAATTTATTAAATCTAAATTTACTTTTTAAATTGTCAGTCAAAGAATCAGATATCTCGAGATTAAAAAAAGAAATGTAGTATAAATTACAATTATTTTTTTTAACATTTTGAATATTTACCAAGTTTTTGGTTTTCTTGTAAACTAAAATATATTAAGTTCAAAACATTTTTTATCATATTTCTATATTTTATAATTATGTTTTATATCAAACCTAAATATTTTTTAAAAAATAGAGCTAGAATATTATTTTACTGGCACCTTTATTTATCGTTTTTATGGTAAATTACCGTATTAAAATATATATACCGTTTGTTAAATAATTTATAATTTTATATTGATTTAAAATATAAAATAGTATGTTTAAGTCTTTATTTTAAATAGTTTAAAATCAAAAATTAAAATTAAAAAAAATAATAGTATGCATAAAAAGATGTAATGTTTTAAGTTCAAAAAATACACGTTAAATAATATTGTTAGATGTATAAATTTTTTATAATTATGCTACTTTATACTTATTATTATTCACTATCATTGTTCATTAATGTTAATAATGTTAACACAGGCAAAAAAAAAATGTTTACTCAACTAAACATAAATAATTGTTAAACTTTATGACACTCTTTATTGTTGGTATAAAAAATAGTATATTATATAAACATTAGTTGTTATCTAATAATATGAGAAAGTGTTAATTTTTATTTAAATATAATGTGATATTTTGGCGTTTTATGATGATAATATATAATTATATAAATATTCATATCAAACCATCAATATTCTCGTTACTAACACAACACTACACGAATATTAAACAAATAATTAAGAAATAGCATTTAGAACTTTTATGTGCAGAAATTATTATTATTATTTATTTATATATTTATATATATACTTATTATTATTTAGTTATAGACTATTGTACATGATAGTCACTATTAGTTTCTTATTTATTTCCTAAAATAATAATTACCTATAAAATATAACTTAAAACCGAATTCACCATATGGCTATAAATGCATTTTGATAGATTTATCATAAATACGATCCTGGAAAATCAATTTTCCTTGTTATAAATTAGAAAGTTTTTTTATGTGCTGTGCTTTTGTTAAAATTGATAGTCGTTCTTAAATTTTAACAGCACGAATTTATAAAATATATGATAAAAATACTATTATACTGTTTTTTTACATCTGTGGTATTGCACATCGTCAATCTTCGTTAGAAGCTATTCTTATTTATTGACGAAAAATGAGTAATTCTTATGAATATTAAGAGAGCTATAGGTATGTGATAACAATAAAATATGTAAATGTATTCATTTAAAGTATGCGAACAACAATATAATATCTATGCATAGAATTCTTCCAAGAATATTTTCTAATATTTGCTAAAAAATATATGAAATAGCAATAAAAATAGATATCATCATAATAAAAATGATAAAAACATTCTGATATAGGAATCATTAAACATTCAATAATATATCGTGTGTTTATCTTATTTTTCAAATTATGTTAATAATTCTAATGTTTAATTAAATGGTAATGAATATATTTTACTAAAACTTATGAATAGAATTATGATATTAAGTTTTAGAAAGTTGAATTTAAATGAAAAAATTATTTAATAAAATTTAAACATGATTACAATATTAAAATATAATCACAAATTATATCACCAAATATTATGATTTTATATTATTCAATTCACAAATTAAAATTAAGTAAGATATAATTTTATTTATATTTTTAATTTTGACGTTTATTTTTTAACATACAAGTCTTGAGCTGATTTCACTATAAAATGCTGTAATCGTAATTACAGTAACCCGAATTAAAAATTAATAGTGATTTAATTAGATTTGAATTTCACCACGCTAATCATGATTCCACTAAACACGATAACGGTAATCACGATTTACAATACTAATCACGATTTTTGTCACTATTAAGTAAGCCGTGGTGTATGATAAGGTGATAACAAGTGTTGTTCGAAGTTTTCAAATTAAAATTTTAAATTATTGACATTTAGTGTTCAGTTTACAAGTTTACTATAAGTACTAAATACCTGCAGTTTACTAACTAACCAACCACACAGAGAATTATTTTTGGTCTTATTTGGTCCCATTCCATCATTAAAATATTCTATTATTTTTAATTTGGAACTAAAAATATCAGTGTTAAGTATTAGATTAGTTAAGGACTAGTTAAAATTAGAAAACATGACCACCAAATTGTCTTGCATTCCATTTTAAGCTATTTTTATTTCTACATAAAATCTACAAAATTCAAAATAATTGTATACCTTAATTTTTTAATTTAATTGACACATAAATATGTACTATATAATATGTTTATATAAATAGACAGAAAGGGTTAGATTTAACATGAATAAAACTTTGATTATTAACTAAAAATAAATTAAATATTTAATTTTATTCATCTGGGTTATGTCTCTATATTACATTTATAAATATAATTTAAAATTATTTATTTATACCAAAGTACCTAGGTTATGAATTTAAATGGTGGTAAATATTATTAACACATTAATACATATTTTTAAAACTAATAATGTTATTATTTATTTTAGAATTCATTATTTTATAATTTAATATTAATATTAAAATTCATAGAACTTTATTTAATTAGACATTATTGTCGGGTGATCGTTTTTAAGCACACTGAGTTTTGAAAATCTGTACAGCTTCACAAAATTATGGTCATCAAGATTGTTAATCGTCTACCCTCTCCCATATCACTTTAGGACAAAGGACGACAAATTTATCTTCTTCGTCCTCAAACGCCAATTTTAAAGCACACACAAATGCACGAGGTATTATAAAAAAATAAAACAATAACTTCAAACTCGAAAAGTTCTGTTTTCGGATACGAAAAACTGATAAAAAATGATTAATCGTGATTAAATACATTCACCACCCAAAATTGGATGATTAATGTTCAAACACATATATGAACTATATTTGTCTATTTTTAAGGTTATGTTAATATCATCTAAAAAATTCAAAAACCACTTTCTATTAAATGCATATTAAAATTAATGGCTTTCATATAATACATTTATTTAGTTTTGTATCTATATAAAATGTATATTATTATTTATGGCTTTTATGGAGGCATATTTTTTTTTCAGTGTATATAACATTTATAACTATATAATGGATAAAGTTTGATAATATTTAATATATATTAAATAAATATAAATTACCTTCTAAAACAATTAATTTAATTGCAAAATTAATATTTATATATATATATTTATACAGTAATACATATACGAAATTGATCATTATTTATAATAATTTATTTCAAGTATATTATTAAAAGTGTATTTATGATAATATATTGGAACGTAAATTACAATTCATTGTATTAAACAACAATTTAAATACACATACAAATATATAATTTATACAATTATATTTTATTGAAATAATTTTAATAATATAATATTTAGGTATGTTGAATATATGATTACTGAAAATAATTACGATTTCAAAAGATCCTAACCTCAACTTCTCAGGTCATATCAAGTACACCGTTAATAAAACTAAAGCTGCCGGTGACCTGTTATTCTCCATGCTTATCAACAAAAGTCCTGTTTCCACCCAAACGAAACTATACATCTATAAAATCAACATAATCCGAGTTGAGTTTTCAACACATCAAACACCAACTGATGCTTCATCGAAGTCGTTCAATCCGCTACCCTCCGTAAAATGACAAATCTCTCTCTATTCGGTACTAACCACTCTAATACAAAATCTACCAACATTCCGTCTATTGCTAAATACATTAACTCCACTACTTCTAAATTCAAAATTATATCATCTCTTCTTCTTTCCAAAATATTTCCAACATATCAACCCCCCCCCCCCAGACTCCACTACGATTCCAAATGTAACCGACTAATACAATTTTAAAATCCTCTTCGACTCCCCCTCAGAACTCTCAAAACATCCAATTCTCTGGTAAAAGCAAAAACTTGAATCGGAGTACCCCGCTCCCACCACAAAGCTAAGTTATGTGTTAGATGGTCAGTCTTAATTGTGTACTGAAAATGATAACATAATCATCGAAATACGTATTTAAAAAATAAAAGGAAATAATATTTTTGTGGAATTGAGTTTTTTCATTTTATTATTGGAATGTAGTTAATAATGAACTATTTTTTTTAAAAACCTTTATAAAATATTTTGATATTTAAACGAGTACATATATTTTATTCTTAATTTCTACGAGTTCAATTTATTATTTATCTTTTATCAGAATTTTATCACTATTCCAATTGATTGTACTTCATTGACAATAGTGTACACTATTAAATTAAAATAATAATAACTTGATATATCAAAATAAAATATTCCTATAATAATTGCTGATTAAATCAATTACCTAGTTCTAAATATTTTTATTTATTAAATCGTTCTTTTTGATAGCATAGAATAAACAAGGTAATGTTTTTTTTTTATTCACAAAACCATTCAACAATGGAGTACAATATGAATAAGTACTGTATTAGATTTTGTTTTATTATATATTATTTTAGTTTTTTTCTTTATTTCCCTCGTCAATGTACACCGGTGAAAAGCGGTACCGGTCTCGGCTTCGAATAAAAATATAATGCCCAGGGGGTTTTTTTCGTTATCGTTTCTGTTTGCAAAGAAAAGAGGTGAAAATTCTGCCATCGGCAAAATAGTCAACAACGTATTCTTTTTAAGGCTTTTGGGCATCGACAAAATGAAAACTAAACTGAATTTTATGTGTTTTCCGAACTGGATATTTTCATGTGCATAACTATATCTTCGTATCGAAAATATTTACTCATATGAATTCAGACAAATGAAACTTTTTCTAGTGTTTTTTTTTTTTTTTTTTTTTTTAAGAATACACAATATTGTCACGTTCCCAATAATATTTATCACTTAAATATAGCCTACTATAATTTCAAAACTTATAATATATAAAAATGTATCCATTTAAATTTATAAACTCCTGTGAATAAAATACAGTTGTATAAAAAAAAAATGAACTTTTCTATAAATCAGCATAATTTTTAATATTGCTTTACACGGTTTAAATTGTTTTTTTTTTAATTTCGACAATTTTTGAATTATGTAAAATCAATTTTATCGTGTCAAATACTCGTGTAATATTATTCAAAATATGCAAAGTTTCCGAAAAATACATGATGTACGGACATGGTTCGCAAAGAGTATACCGCACTCTGTGCCATGAGACAAATTCATATATTTGAAATATGATATATCAAAAATATTTTGTCATTTTTTATGTTAAATTATAAATATCATAAAAAAATATTATCGAAACAAAATTGATAAAACCGATAAAATACGATTTGTATACACTTTAATTATTTTATATATACATGGTGGTATTTCTAATTTGAATAATCAAGCTGTACATGAAATTTGTAGTTTTGAAAGTAATAGAATTTCAAAATTGAAATCTGAATCAATACATATTTTAGTTATTTTCATAATATTCTTGGTATAATTATTATTATTTATATAAGCAATATATGGGTAGGTTAATGTATAGAATACAACACGACACTGATATAATTATAAGCAAATCAAAATTGAAATAAATAAAATTATTTTATAGGATCTGGTTTCAGTTTGGTTCTTAAAAAATAATATTTTGGTTACGGTTTGGGATCCGGTTTCGAAAAATTGTGAATTTGGGTTAATATCCAGTATCAACTAATTCTTCGTATTAACAAATTTCAGATTGAAATGGTGCGTTGGCGGTGGCGGTGAAGAATATCGCTACTCACTGAAATTGTAGCAGTGGCGGTTAATATTTTTATATAACAACTTTATATTATTAAGAACTTTAATAATAATAATAGAAAAGTTTATATATATATATATATTGATTACTATACAGTAATTATAGTAGGTACCTACTATATTATATAGGTAATACATTTTAAAATTTATATAAATAAGGAAATCATAATATTATATCTTTAGGTATCCCTTCGAAAGTGGAAATAATATAAAAATAGGTTTTGATGAATTCTGTGGAAGGGTGGGTCCTCATTCGGATAATCAGATTACATAATATTTTGGATTATATATTCTTATTTATCATATAATGTAAAGATTTTATTAAGATAGATATACTATCTATAATATAGATAGGTATATAGGTACCCTACTCCTAACGTAATCAATTACCATAAAAAAAATTATGTATAGCTATATATATAATTTTTAAATATACCTATTAATAGTAGGTATACCATATCCTACTTATACTTATCATTATTTACAAAATTACAAAGAAATGTTAATACAGATTTTTTAAAAATGTGTTATCCTTTTTTTCGGTTTTTTTTTCCTTACGCGTTAAAAAATGATTGAGAAATCGAAAAATTATATCTGTAAATTACTAACTAAATGCAATTTGATACCGGAAAATGAGTAAGCACGTAAAGAGTTTTCGGTTTTAGAGATTTTTGATAGCAAATTCATTCTAATTTGGTACTTAAAAGACGTAATTTTTTATTTTCCCGATAGTTTTCTGTAACGTAAAGGAAAATTACATAAAATTTACTTAAATTACCGAAAATTAGGAAAATACGATTATATAATGCCAGAAACTTAAAAATAAACATATACTACTACTATATACTAATATCATTATAACAATACCTAAGCATCGGTGTAACTATGGTGGGGGGGGGCTAGGGCAGTGGTGTCTTTTAAATTTCTTTACCGGGTGTGCGAACTCTTAAGCAGGCTAATTTTAACATTTAAAGCCCTAACTCTTAATATATAGCGAATATTTTACTGTATTTTTTTAAATAAAATATATGATGAATAGCCTTGGTTTTGCATGACTTACAAAAATAAATATTTCAAAAAGTGTAAAAAAATTTATTTGAGAAATTTAAAATAGCCATTTTGTAGAGTTACCTATCGATAATATTGAGAAAAAATGTTGTTGAATTTAATTTAATTTTGAACAAATGAATGAGAGAAATTCATAATTTAAAAAATACACCAAAATATTGGAAAATTTTATGTTTTGTACGTTTAATTATATATTTTGTTGTATTTTTGAAATAATGAATTTCTCTCATTCATTTAAAATTCAATCCAATTCAACAAATTTTTTTCTCAATACTATCGATAGGTACTCTATAAAATGGCTATTTTCAAATTTTTCAAATACATTTTTTACACTTTTTGAAATATTTATTTTTGTACATCATGCAAAACAAAGGCTATTTGTCATATATTATTTATTTAAAAAAATACAGTGAAATATTCGCTATATATCAAGAGTTAGGGCTACCGAATTTCCATTTAATTTACATAGGTTATTATATAATAGCTTAAAATAAGGTTTACCTACCTATTAAAATTAAAATAATTACTTGAATAATATATTATATTCGAATATTATTATATTATAATATTATATTATTCCGATAATTGGATACATGAAACTAATAATATTTTTAATTTTTTAGAGATTTTTCCATTGGTGACTCTTTTTCGACTATAGGCCACAGTTTTCGTGTTGTATTTTTCACTGTTGGTAAAATTGTCACAGAGGTTTGTGAGGCTATAATCAAAATTATGGGACCCATGTTTATGCCAGAGCCTACTAGGACCATTTGGGAAGAATCTGCAAGTGGTTTTTATGAAAAATGCCAATTTCCAAATTGTATAAGTAGCGTTGATGGAAAACATGTGGCTATTACATGTCCAAATAATAGTGGATCCCGAAATTTTTGTTACCTAAAAAAGTTTTCTGTGGTTTTAATGGCCATTGTTGATCCAGAATATAAATTTATTTGCGCTGATGTTGGTGGTTATGTTCGAAATTCAGATGGGAGAATTTTGGAAGAGTCTGCGATGGGCAAATGCTTAGAAACCGGGACTTTAAATGAGCCATTAAATTCACCACTGCCTGGACAGCAAGAAGATACACTGATAGTTCTTATTGGAGATGAAGCATTTGCTCTAAAACCCTACCTTATAAAGCCCTTTCCACGCAGACTATCTAGAAACGATACAAGATTAGATACTTATAATTATAGGCTATACGTGTTGTCGAAAATGCCTTCGGTATTCTTACAAAGAAATGGAGGGTATATAAGGACCAATAGAGGTAAAGAGGACAAAACAAAACACATTATTTTAGCAACTTGTATTAATATAATTGCGAATACTAATGATTAATATAAATATTGTTAAATTATATAAATATACCTAATATATTATATTAATTAAATTAAGTTAATTTATTGTAAAATATAATAATGTATTTATACCTATATGTAGTGTAGTAGCTATAATAAAATAGTATATATAATATACTAGTACATTATAGTTAATATACGCGTAGTACGTACGTATGTGGTATATTATGTATTGCCACCATGGCGGTGAAATTGGTCATGCAGTAATATTAACGCAGCGTTAAAATAACGCCACCGCCACCGCTGCAATGTCCGGACCTAGTATCAAATACGTGTGTGTAATAGTTTACCGCTACCGCTCCAGACCTTTATACGTTATGCTAATTTAAATTATTTCCGTTTATCGTTGTTTTTTGTTCAATTTTTCGTTAATCGTTTCTATTACGTTTTTCGCTATCAATTTTAATAATTTTTTGACACGTTTAACGTTATTTTTATAACTTTTTGAAAATGCGTTAGAGCCCTGTTGTATTTTTAGGTCATCTGCTAAAAATAAAACTATACAGATAGAAAAACATTGAATGATACCATTAATATAAACGTAGAACAGATATAGATAGATGTTTCTACCACGTGGGAGACCAGAAGTTACAATATAATTATTATAGGAGGAGGAAAAAAAATATCGACTAATAATAATTTACGTACGGGACGTAAAATATAAATTTAATCAAGATAATAAAGGATCAAAACTCCAATGCAAATGTTTTAATTTATTTATAAAAGAAATGTGTTTCATATTAAATATATTTAAATTATTTTTTAAGATCAGTATAAATAACAACATTTTGAGATCTAAATTCAATATATGTATACTCGAGTAGAATATAATGAAAATAAATTAAGTGCGTCACTTTAGACCTACAATATTATCTTCATTGATTTAAAACTAAAAAATAACCTCACAGGGTAGAAGTGTAGAACAACTCACAATGAACACATTAACTGCGTAAATCAGACGCAAATAAATTTTAAACGACGTTGATAATGATCGTTCTTTGCTATCGTCAACAGACGGTAAAATTATTATAAAATTCGTTTTAAGGTAATTTACGCGGGAAAGCCCTAACGAAAAAACGGTCACCTGGAGCATGACAATCGCGCTCACTTTTTGCTGGCCGTACTATACTAAATTCGCGGAGAGTTTAAGAGTGCGCAGAAACCAATTTTCGTTTTACCTCACCGCAACATCATCTATCGGCTACTCGCCTCCCAAATTATCACGTGCTGACTGCACTGATCGGTAGGTTATAGTATGTAATTTTATCGCGGAGAGGAGATAGCCACCCAAAGATAACGGAGCTATCCAAATTTTTGTCAGTAGGGTGCGCGAAACACTCCTATTCTCTCCGCGAACAGAGTATTAATCCGGCGACTACACATGGCGACGACGACAGTGTTGTCGTCGCATAGCGCGGGAAAAAGATCGAGGCAACCTCCGCGTCGTCATTCGTATTAGCAGACTAGTAATAGTTTGTGTAAGAAGTGTTCTCTCGATTCAGGCGTGAGATGTTGGCGGCTAATATAAATTGACAGACCGTCCCGGGGGGTTATACGAACTACCCAGATGACGCGAACAAACCATGTATTGAATTCCAGGACATTTAACTTAAAATTACCCACTTTAGGAATCTCAACACCTGTCATTTTTATAATTCGACCAGAATTCAAAATTTTCTTTTGAAAATTTGATCCTGTCAATGAAGTATAGAGTTAATATAATAATTTGGAAATCTTAGGTTTGCTAAACATATACAATTTTGACAGCCTACAGTATTACATTTTTGATGTAAATTTTCTTTATACGTTTATCTAAAATGTAAAATTCGAGAAAACCTATCAAAGTAATATATAACTAAACAATTTTAGTAACTAGATAAAATTCGCTACCAAAAAATAGCTACATATGTATCAATTGGACTTTTTTACCGACTGTTTTTAATTTATAGGAAAATAAAAAAAGAACATCGTAAACCCAGTAACTCTCTTGCTTCGTTTATAATCTAAAACTTATACGAAAAAAAATATTGTACACGTAAAATATTTATACTTTCAATATTCTTATTAGTAATTCTATAATAATATTGTAGACCTTCAATATTTATCAATGAATACCAGCTTGTATCGTATTATCATTGATTACGATCTTGATGTTAAAATAATATGTTAAATATTAAAAGGAAAATTTAATTTATGTTTAGATTTTTAAAATAATGTTTAAAATCATATAATATAATATTTAGTATAGAAAGTTATATCTACCAATAACAAGATAATGTTTTAAGGAAATTGTTGGTCTGTACAATTAAGGTTTAAAATACGTTTGAATAAAAATATTATAAATATAGGTTCGGTGCGAAAAAGTTAACGTTAAAAATATTATTTCAATATATTGTTTAAAAAAGTATTTTATGAGTATTTTAATATCGTAAAGGCATTTCAAAAATATAATATGGAAAATGGTTCAATACGTTCATTTTCTGGAACATGTTTATTATTAAAATATAATTTGAATTTGGTTTTCATTTTTATTTATAAATTATATTTTGAGAACATTTTGAACTCTCTTGCTGTCTGGGTACATGATGGTGGAACTCTGCAGGAAATGATCTCAATAATACTATTTGCACGTCCATACTGTCGCGGTCGTCGTCATTGCAGTAGTACATTTATGGACGTCTAGATAGTGGCGAACCATTTCGTATATGTATGCGCATAATATTATGTATTTTTAAATATTTAAATTTACATACATTTGTATATGAATAGGATTTCATATCACGATAGTTATCTGTTGTACGTGTTTTATTTTTATCTAAATTTTGCCGTAACAAGATAGTTTAAAATATATGAACATGTTATGTATATTTAATAAATGTAAGGTTAGAATGTTAATACTATGGACGTAAAACGCTGTTATATAGTAATTTTTGTAAACTTATGTCTTTGAAAACGAAACTTTAGAAAATAAATTAATGAAAAAAATATTTTTTTTAGTATACATAATTGGAAATACAATTTAAATTGGATATAAATAAATGAAAAATAATATCCTAAAAATAAAACAAGAGAAAAATAAAAATTGGAATGAATATAAACAATTAAGAAATAGATCAATTTAAATAATTGTAACGCTAAATACTAGAAATACTAAAATCGCTATAAGTTCAGAATGATAAAATCTAAAAACACAAAAACTTTGAATATATAATAACTTCCAAATTACTGAGTACTGTAGATGTTATTCAGTTTCGCTGATGAATCGTTCTCATGAATTTTGTCTTGTTATTTAATATTTTATGTTTAAAAAAAATGTCTAGCTACCTCTCCTTCCATGCAAAATAAAAAGAAGGTAGAACAATTTATATCAGAAATCATGGTCTATAAAATGAAAAAAAAAAAAACAGTAAATTTGAAGTTTTTGATTATTAATTTCCTAGTTTTTAGCGTTCTTGATATTTTTACATTGGATCTTAGTATAATTTTTGTTCTTATTATAGTCTAAGACTCTAGATTATTCTAGTATATTATATGATTGCAGAAAATTAGATTTTTCAAATATTTTTGATTTTATAAACAATTGTTTTTTATAAAATGATAGTTAATAAATTATATTTTAATTATATCTGTAAATACGGTATTAAATTATTTTTCAAATATTTAAACCTCCCAATGATCATATTAACAAAATTATTTTTAAAGTTCAAATCTATAAAAAAGAAATATGTGAGAATACTTTTTTTTAAATTAACTTTTAGTGTTGACAATAAATAATTGTAAGAATCTCAAACATATATTTTGTGGGTAAGATAAATGTGTAGCGTAAGATGAGCACTGGCACAAAATAGGCACGAATAATTTAAAAAAAGATTATATTGGATTTTTTTTTCAAAAATAAATTTTTTTTTCCAAAATACTTTAATAACTTATGTATATAGCAAAGTTGCAATTCATAATTGAATATTTTATAGAAATATATGATTAAAGTACGGTACGGTTTAGTTTTTCTCAGTCTGAATATTTAAAAAAAATTACTACACCCACAAACGTACAAATATTTCAAAATATTATTATATATTTACTGCTGAGTACTAATTTTCTTGTTATATTTATTTATATATTATTTTCTTAATAGAATATAAAACATCATCTGACAATTACTTCGAATAAATATTCTATAATTGTTAACCGGTACAATGATAAATACAAGATACAATGATAAATTAATAAGAAATTTATTATTTAAAAATATGTTAAATATTAACATTTTTTTATTATTTATTTAAAAGAGTAATTATTTTTGTTGATCGTATATACTATATGAGTAGTAAAAAGCTTATAATGATATGTTGATTTAAAGTTAATTTTGCTAATTAAAAATCCCGTAAAAATATATAAAATTTTCACAAAAAATATTTTATTTTATTATATCTATAAATATTATGAATACCTACTACAAATAGATTAGTGTATTTTGTGGACTAATTAATTTTTTAAAAACATAAAAAAAAGTTTTATCGACATTTTCTTTATAATTTATAATATTATATATAGTAATATTATATAGATAGTTCCATTTATTTACACTTCTATATTGTGAAAATGTATTGAATAGTTTGTATGTTACAAAAATTACAGCAAACTGTTATGATCGAGTTCTAAATATAGATATACAGTCGTTTTTTTTAATTAACACAAAATGCGTGTGTTCATATGTACACATATTATTATATGAACTTATGTATATTAAAAAAAAAATTCAAGATAAAGACCCAGTTTGAAACGACGTAATTTAAGACCTTATAAGTTGAGACAACACATGCGAAATTATTATACAAAATATAAGAACAAGAATTTGTGTATTTACACTGTCTAATATATTAATTCAGACATTATTTTTTAATCTTCTTGATTATTTTTAATACAATGTAAATATATAATATAATGTTTATTTAAGACTTTCACATATTATAGTATTATAATACATATATATTATATATATATAGTTCCTAAAACAAAACACGTTATGCAATATTATAAGAACATATACATATATTTTTGTTATAATTCTGGATCTTCCAATGGCATCAACTACAATACCATATTATTTATTTTTTATTAATGCTGAGAACTAACAAGTTAAAAAGTTACAGATAATTTAATTAAAATTAGGTTGTGCTTTTTTTATTAATGTTTTTAAAAAATATTTACAGGTGTGATTTATAATATTTTTTTATGAAATTTAGTTATTTTTTGTTAGTTATATTTTTATGTCTGTTATAAGTAAAATACAGCTAAAAACATATTTTTCAATATAATATAATATAGATTTATTATATTGAATAGACTATAATAATTATAATCATATTTTTGGTATTTTATTATTAAGTTATATTTTCATAGTATAGACTTAGTATGAAAAAGTTTTGGATCGAATTCTATTATCAAAATTATTTTGTAAATAAATTATCATATAAAAAAATAAGGTGAATTTTTGTATCGAAAATTATAGTTAGTGTATTATATGTATCATATGATAAACAAACCCGAACTTTTATCATCACAATTAACCATTGTAGTGGCCTATAATTTATTAACGGTAGTTCTTTCTAAAACCCGATAACGGGTTTTCACATATATTATGATTGTAAATTTATAAAGTACTCCGAATTCACAGTCCGCACCACTCAATATAATCTCGATCGCGTAGTGGGGTTGGATTTATTCAGTATTAAAAATAAAATTATTATTCAGTCCACAAAAAATGAGATTAATTTTTAAACGATAATCCACTTTCCTCATTCGATACAACCATAAAATAATTATAGGTACTTAAAAAAAATTTTATATATAAAACGAGCCAATTTAAATATCATATTATTAAAGTTCAAATTTTTAATACATAAATATTAAATTGAATTAGATTCAAAATACCATATTACAAATTATACTATAAATAATATGCATTAAAATATTTTATTTAAAAGTATGTGACACTAGTTAATATTCAATCATTTTGAATCATGTAAAAAAAAAAAAAAAAATACAATTTTAATGTTTCTATCAGTATTTATGAATGTTTGAAAGTCTATTTTAGTTTAAAATAATAACCATCAATTTGTTAATCGGATGTCAATAGAGAGGGTGTAATTCGCTTGTCTAACAGCATACGCTAGGTGGATATATTGCATTTGAAAGTAATGATTAATAATTGCATTTAATGTTTAACATTGAGCAAGGGTCAATATAATATTTAATATTATTATAAAAAAATAATGTGTGGCATAGGGATATGGCGATCCCATCACCCAATATGGTGCACCCTAACTTTAAATAGTTGGAGCAGCCTGATCCTGAAGGTTGAGAATTTAGCATGGGTTTAAGAACCCTGCCTTATAAAAAAAACTAATGATAATGTTACCATCAATAAATCAACCTCGGATATGGAAAAATGGATTTAAGTTAGAACATGCAAAACGGTATATGGAGATTAATATGGTGACTTCGAATGTAACATATCTCTATTTAAGAATATATATACTAGAATATTATAGATATAATAAGCATATACGGAATAAAAGTAGTAGAATTATTAAGAAATCAGGTGGACGAGCGCAGAACAACCAAAAATTAGTGAGTACATCATATTCTACTCGGGAATGAAGAATAGAAATCACTTGGAAAGTGGTTTTGTCAATGAATTCAATCCGGTGTCTAAAAGGATATCAGTCCTGAGAACAAATACAACTTCCGTAAGCATTGTATTAATATGCGTACATGCTCCAACCGAAGTAAACATAGATACTGATAAGGATGTTTTCCATGAAGACCTTGACAAAACATACTATGAAACGTCAGAAAACTTATAATGAAGATGTACTAGGTGAATTAAGTGCCATGTGTGGAAAAACAATGCAATATCAATTACCTAATAAAAGGAAAATAAAGCATGCATGATAGTAGTAATAATAATGATTTGAGAATTATATCCTTTGTGTCATATAAAAATATAAGAACAAGCAGTACGAATTTTTTCCACAAGAAGATTTCCAAGGAGACGTGGAAATATCCATATGATAAGTTTATAAACTATATTGATCATGTACTTATACAAAAAAGATTTCGGTCATAAATTTTGGATGCGAGGAGTTACAAAGGAGTATATTGCAATACTGATCAATTTCTATGAACTTTTAAGCTGAAACTGCAGGGCCATAAGAAATCAGCAAGTAAAGGAAAAATGTTTAGCGTAAACCTATATATAAATAGTGAATAGAAGCAAGAATAAACAAAGAATAAAGAGCGTTCATTGCATTGTTTAAGTTATTTAAATAAACTTAAACTCTTCTCAAAGCGGACAAAAAAAAGAATTTACATATCAATAATATACATAAGGTTGAGAGGTATGGACAACTACAAGTGTTACACAATGAAGATTGAAGACATTTAGAAATAAGATTTTGAGAAAAATATGTAACTCGGTTATTCATCCGAGGACAGGTTAGTGGTTTAGGAATTTCGACCGAGAAATACTGTAAGAACTGGAAAAACCAACAACAAATGTGTTTATAAAAAGCCAGATAATTCAATAGCTAGGACATGTGATATAGCGTAGTGAAGAAACAGTAGTCAGATTGGTACTGGATTGAAAGTCAGAAGATAAAAGATCACGGGGTCGCCCTCGCAAGAGGTGAATTGAAGTTTTGGAGAGATATTTAAAAGAACTAAGAGTACTGAATTAGGAGAAGATAGTACATAATCGCGACAAGTGGAGTCCAGAAGAATAAGAAGAAGAAAAAGAAAAAGATAAAAAAAAATAATGACTTATGAATATCTATTTTTACAATAGCTGTTTTAAACGTATACAAAAAATTCCAAACAATGAAATAAATGAATTATTGACTCCTTATTTATTTGTAATTCCGAAATTATAATATACATATAATATATATAATATATTATATTTACAAATCACAAATTGATTATTTAATGTGGAAGAAAGGAGGTTTGAAACAGTGTAAGGACTGTAAGATGATCCCGGAGGAAAGTGTGACAGCACAGCATAGGTTAATGGTTATGGATATTTGGTGTAGGAAAAAGAAGGTGTAAAAAAGAAATATATAGTTAAGGAACCGAGGATTAAGTGGTGGAAACTAACGGGTGAAAATGAAAAAGTATTTATAAGAAAGGTAATTGGGACTGGAATGTGGAACATGGAAGGGAATATAAACGAAATGTGGGAAAAGGTAGCAGAAGGTGTTAAGAAAGTTGCTAAGGAAGTTGTGGGCGTGAGTAGAGGTAATATGCCACAGGATAAGCAAACATAGTGGTGACCAGGGGATAATATCAAAGAAAAACATACAGTTAAAGAAATGGTAGAAAAACAGAGAGCGAGAGGATTGGGTAAAGTATAAAAGTTTATCTAAAGCAGCAAAGCGTGCAGTGAGTAAAGCTAAATTAGAGAAATATGATGGGTTGTATGAGAGGTTAGGAACTAAAGAAGGGGAAAAAGAAGTGTACAGGCTGGCTAAGGAAAGAAAAAAACAATCCAGGGACTTTAGAAATGTTTGGTGTATAAAATATGAGAATAGGAGGGTGTTAACAGAGGAAAAGGAAGTGATAAAGAGATGGAAAGACTATTTTGAGGGATTATTAAATGTGGAATTTTGGAGAGAGGCAATTGATCGGGTAGAGTGGAATTTGAGTATCGTGGATTTAATAAGGGAAGAGGAAGTGTAGAGTGCTGTGAGAAAAATGAAAAATAAGAAAGCGGTGGGACCAGATGGAGTACCAGTAGAAGTATGGAAAGTATTAGGATGTTTAGGTATACAATAGCTGACAGTTCTTTAATAGGATACTAGTAGAAGGAAAAATTCCAGAAGCGTGGAGGAAGAGTTGTGTAGTACCAATATTTAAGGGTAAAGGAGATGTACAGGATTGTGAAAATTATAGAGGGATAAAACTTATGAGCCATAGTATGAAGATTTGGGAAAAGATAATAGATAAAAAGGTAAAAGGTGAGACAACTGTTACTAGAAATCAGTTTGGATTTATGCCTGGGAGGTCGACA